>JBBMKB010066555.1:0-15121 GCA_037833945.1 Alaria marginata
GGTGAAAACCCGACCCCCCCCCCGAAGCATCGGCTTCCCTCAATTCATTGTCAGGCGCTGCCTTGGCGACACAGAGGGGGGGGGGGGGTACTCGTTTGATGCTCGAGGCGGAGCACCGTTCCTAGCTCAGGACGGGGTTCGACCATTGGCCACGCATCCCTTTCGAGACGGAGCACCAGCGTTCCTAGTTCAGGACGGGGTTGACCATTGACCACGCATCCCTTTCGAGACGGGGCACCATTCCGATCAATAGTTCTGAACGGGGAGTTCGCGACGGAATGGCGTTCTTGGTGGTCTCTCGCCGTTTTTGCGGACGGCTGAGTCTTCTCGCGTCGATCTATCCTCGCCTTCGTCGGTATCGGAGTCGGTCTCTGCGTCGGTGTGGTCTGACACTGAGCTCGTCGACTGCGTGCGGTACCCCTCCTCTTCTTCCTCGTCCTCGTCCCTCGCAGCGTCCTTGGCGATCCCGTCCGCCGAGCACCGTTTCGCGCGTGGTTCCGTGGAAATTTCCGCGGCACCTTCCAGGAAGTTTTCGGCGGCTCGCACCATCGGAAAAGAGTAGGAACAACAACAAGAAGCACAACAACCAGAGCAAGAACAAGAAGAGGAGGAGGAAGTACAAGACGATCGTCGTGAAGGTGGTTGCGTTGGCGCTAACTCCTCCGCCTTGTCTTCCTTCTCCACTACCCCCCCCCGCCGTAGGATCGCTTCCACCGCCCCCACCACATCTTCCCCTTCCACCACCGCCGCCCCCGCCTCTACCGTACCCGCTGTCCTCATGTGGCCCTTAGACACCGCTGCGGTTTGCGCGGCACCTACTACCGCGGCTGCCGCTGCAAGCGCATCCCGCGAGATCGCAGTAACGACGACAGTAGTAGTCCCATTACCACCACCACCACCACCGACGCTAACCCCTTCGCTTCTCCCCTCCTCACACACGCCCTCAGCGGAGCTGCTGCGTTCACTTTCACTCGCACGCGCCGTCATGCCGCTTGCTACGCCGGCGCCATCTGGAGTACTAAACGCGCAGCTAAAAATAGGCGTTTTGGGTGCCTCGGTCGCTGGAGGGGGAGGCGTCGACGACAACAACGATCGCGGAATTTCAACGGGCTGTGATATTGCCCTGGAAGGGCCAACGTCGGATGTTGGTGGCGCGCTCTCGCTTTCGTGGCATCGCTTTCTTCGCAGCGGCGCGCACACGTCGTTGTCGTCGTCGTCGTGTCCCTCCCCCGGTGGAACGGCCTCGGGGCCTCTCGCCTTGGGGTCCCCGGCCTCGGGAACTTCTGCCTTGGCTTCGGCTTCGGAACAGGGGGTTTCGGCGGCGGAGGCGGTGGTGTCGGCGGTATCCTCTGCGCAACATGATGGCGCGTCCTCCTCCTCGTCGCCCATACCAGCCATTTTGGCTCTGACCACAAGAATGTACTCCCGTCTGGATTATGGCAACACAAGGAATGGGGTCGAGGGGGGCGGGGGGGGAGGGGGCGGGGGTGAGTGGAGGCAGGGGCGGTGAAGGGCCTTTTTACTACTGCAGAAATTGTTCCACTCTCTGTTTTCGGGTAGTTTTCTCCCCAAAAACGTGTGGGCAAATCTTAAAAGGGTTATCCTACCCTGTCTTCGGATAAGTTGTTTCCAAAAATAAGGCCATCCCCGAAAAATCGCCTTCTAAATACGGAAAAAGGTTACTAGAACAGCAAAAATGTCCTCAAAAAACGTGGAACAGGTCTAAAGAAATTAAGGGGTGACCGAGAAGAACGGGGCTGTCACGGGACGAACGCAAGGTGGGGGGGTCAAGGGGAGATCGAGAGGTTGGGAGGTCAAGGGGCAAACGAAAAGTGGGGGGTCAAGGGGTGAACGAGAGGTGGGGTGGTCAAGGGGCGAACGAGAGGTAAAGGCGCCAAGGGGCCATCGAGGGACGGACGGGGCTTCGGAGAACGAAGCGATAAAACAAGTTACTCTGCGAAATCCTGGCGAGGTGTGATATGATATGGTATGTATGAAATAGGATTTGATTAGAAAGGAGATCAGACGGGAAATGGTGAAGTATTTTTTTCTCCGATATGCCTGCTGTGTCACAAGCGTGCCGGAAACATGAACGGAGATCAAAACTGAAAAAAAAAAACGTCACATGATACCATGGATATGTGAAATCTTTACATTTCGGCGGAAGATGGAACGTCGGAAATCTGCGGTCTGGGGAGCGGTATTGAATCTGAATATTCGGGACGCGTGTTTGGTTAGGGGATGAATATTGGATACAGCGAGTATCGTTGCGGCTGAACTCGCACTCAGGGGAGAAACAAGGACACGCCGGGTACTAGAGAAGCGAAGCGTTCGGCAGAGTACAGAAACCTGGTTCGCAACCTACTGGTAGAAAGTACTGCTGCTGTTTGGATCGAGGCTGGAGGGTTTGGCAACAAGTTTTTCCTACGAAGTTTGAAGAATGATGCGTATTCTGCTTGAGAAACGAACATGTCCGCATGCGCATGCATGACGGAGTTGAACCTCGGCATAATACTCCTTTTCCTCCGGGCAACCATTCTGTTCGACACTGGACTAAACGAATCATACATATGCATGCTGCATGACCTAAGCTAATCTGACGGCTCAAATAACCACATAATACGTCAGGCGTCATGCTCGTGTCAAATTGACGTTGCGTGCGATCAACTGATTGCAAGAAGACTATTCTCTCGGCTGCGCTACGTATGTGTGTGTGTGTGTGTGCGTGTTTTCGTCCCATTTATTCTGGGCGCCAGATGTTTGAACGCACCAGCCGGGGTCACACAGGGGGAGGGTAAACACAGAAGATTTCTCTCCACCTTTCCTCCTGCGGTTCTTGCCTTAATTTTAAATCGCGAGAGGGTTCCAGCCGTCCCTTTCCCTCGTCAACATTTTAAGCCGAATTTTGTTGACTCACGAATAAATAATCGTTTTCTACGCTAATTGCGATTTTTTCACTCCCGAGAAATTCGAACCTGCGGGCAACATAGCCCTCAGAAGGTTTACGAGGTTACCAACTGGGCCACTGGGGACGCCAGTACATATGATACTACGTACTGTCTGCTGACCCCGGGTCGAGGAGCGTGTTGGCGTGTGTAAGCGCGGCTCTGGACGGAGCTTCAGAGGGTAGACCGCATATTCGACAACGTTGTACGTCTATAATTATGAAAAATGTATAAACGACAGCTGGCGACGCAGAAGTCAACTGACTGAAGGTTTTACCACGATCGCCCGCAACAAAAACACTTCCACCAGCTCTCCGGTGGGATACAAAAACCAGTCTAAAAATCAACGGAAAACTTGGATATACGAGTACGATACAGATAGATCGGCAATTTTCTAAATCTGCCTGAGGCCGACCCTCGGCGTGGAACCAGGATGCTTGGTGGGTGCCCAAAATACCCAGCGTTATTTGGGAGGGCTCAAGTCGCCAGGGTCAATTTGGAGAGCTCGGGTCCCCAGGGTCAGTGTGGAGAGCTCAGGCCCGGGTGGGATCAGGGTGCGAAGCGGGGGCAGGGTGCAAATATGTTTACATTTGTGTGTGTGTTGACCGATGAAACATGAAACACTCCGAAAACATCAGTACTTGGTACATGGATATCTTCGAACACGCACACCAGGTATTAAAGCAAGTGGTAAGCTCATACTGAAGCCTTCGCGTGTACCAGGTAAGCTTCAAGTGGTAAGCTTCACTGGAGCTTCTACTGAGTGAGGTCCCTCCTTGCAGGGTCAGTTTGAAAGGGTTCAGGTCTGGGTGCGATCAGGGTGTCATGCAGGGGTAGGGTGCAAATATTTTACTATTAATATAGTACAGTAGTGGTCCCTCTATAATGCCGGTGCCCTATATAATGCCGGTGATTTCGCTTGGCAGAGTAGTTTTCCGTTTCCATACGAAAACATATATATTCCCCAATCCGGAGTAGTGCCGGTTGCCGCTTTAGTGCCGGTTTTTCCCGCTGGCACATACCGGCGCTATAGAGGGACCACTACTGTGTACATGTGTGTGCGTGTTGACCCATGAAACACCCCGAAACATCGGTACTTGGCGCTTGATCAATGACTGGGTAGCATCCCGAAACGTCAGTGCTTCGCGTATTAGACTAATCAATCGTTATTTTGGAATACGCGAGAGTGGCCCATGGTGACTTGGGTACCTTGGATGGGTGGCTCGCTCTATTGAAACTTTCACGTGGAAGCTCCAAGTAGAAATCTCTGCTGAAGCTTCCACTGAAGCTTCCACGTGTAAGAACCAAGTCTCACAAAATAAAACGCCTGCCCTTCAACTTTTTTAGGACTGCAACCCACGTTGTTGGGGGAAAACTACTTGCAACTGATGTGTGGGGTATTGTTCGCTTGTAGTAAAAGGGTCAGGAACAGCAGACAGGCGAAAGCCTTCGCGACTGGCTCACTACGAATATAGAGCAAGCACACTGCGGAAATATGAAGTTCCTGTTCATGAAGGCCGTCGCTCGGCCTATTGACCTCGCATCGCATCCCTCTGCAGCAGCAGCGTACATGACTAGCACAGTAGCAGCGGGAGCAGCGTACAACACGACAGTAACCCTCCACATCTACCTGTAGCTGCGCAGCAGCACCAACTACAAACTATGCAGGGTAAACCGTACCAGGTAGTTAGTATCATAGGTAAAGCAGCAGAACAGCAGAAAGCAGGGAAGTAATTATCCGTGGGAATATCATCAAACCATCCGTACAGGCATCAAAAGTTGATGGAAGACTTGTACCAGGTACTGTAGCAAGCACCGGAACCAGAATATGACAAGAAAAAGAGCGGGTGCAACAAGTCAACATCGTCAACGGCGATATATGCCGCTGCTGTGCGACGAGACGTCCTACAATAATACAGGACACCTACAGGGTGCTCAGGCTGGATTTCGTATTTTAGAAACAGCGCGTTCTAAACTAACTTCGCTATAACGGCTTCTGAATTTCTTATTGTCCTGTAAGTGTCAACCTAGGTTTCGTTGCCAGTGTGTTCAATTTCCAATTTCAAGCTTACATACCAACCCGATCCCAGACCTAAACCCCAACCCTGTAACCCGTGGGGCGGCTGCAGGTCTCAAGGGGCGTGGTTTGATGGTGTTCTTTTGTAGAAAAAAAAAAAAGGCGGCCGAGGCTTGACCAATACACAGACAGATAGGCAAGAGAGTGCAGGAAGATTTTCCAGGGCCTACCTGCATTTAGGGCAGGTCTGTACCCCTTACTTTTGTACCCTTCAGTTGGCGGGGGATTTCTTTCGGCGGCTGGACATATACTTGAGTGTCAGGTACATCATGGGTACTGCTTTCGGTTGCGTTGTTCTCACACCATCGCGATATCATGCGGAAACGCATTAACTCATCGCGAATCTACTTCTATCGTGGTCTGCGGAAACAAGGTACTGCGGTAGGCTTGGCTAATAAGACACAGGCTCCAATCTATATGCGCTGCCATACCAGGTACAGTAGTGGTCGTTCCTCTATAGCGCCGGTGTGTGCCAGCCGGAAATACCGGCACTATAGCGGCAACCGGCGCTGCTCGGCATACTGCTACTATTAATACTTGATATTCCCATCTGCGCCAAGCGATTTCACGGCAACCGGCACTACTCAACCGGCGCTATAGAGGGACCACTACTACTGTATCGCGATATGACAGCAGTGATTTCTCCCCATGCAGTACCTGGTACCTGGTACCGGTATGTTTTATTATTATTTCATTTGCCATCTGACAATGTGTAGCGTATTTAGTGTCAACACAACTAAAAATATGACAACACAACCGAAAATCCAGACGAAAAGTAAAAGCGCAAAACAATGTATCCGACAACCAACTACACTATTAATACGAATGGTATACAGGGTATGTACCGTCTAGTCGAAGCAACAATCCTCAAGTGGAAGAAAAAACAGATACACAAGGTATCAGGGATACAAATTCGCGCTGCCTTTCGTTGTTGTCGGGGGGGGGGGGGGGGTAAAGGGGAACCTACCCTAACCCTCACCGTGAAACCTTAAGACAACACTGGGGAGGGTAAAGGGGACCCTACCGTAACCCTCAACGTGAAACCCCCAAAACAACTCTAAACAACCGGTATAAATACTGCTGTCCGGGCCTTCGGGCTGTGGTTTTCTCTATTCTCCCACAGCCTCGAGCCTGTTCGGACGAAGAAGGCATAGTCTATATCTCCAATACAGCAGTGTATCAAAACCCAAAACCCAAAACACCAAAACTGGTACACCAGGTACACCCCAACGAACCGCAGGATTTATTTAGATATTAATATCCTCATGCCAATACGTAATGCCAGCAGGCGTATCACATCATACGCATGACGGATCTCGAGTCATTTTACCCAGTCAGCATCACAGGTATGACCACGACCAGGTAAATATCAGTCGGTCAAATAAATATTGTATCACAGTCGATCAAACCGATTCACACACACGTGAAATAAATAAAAATAAAAATACCCCATGATGCCTGGTAACCCGGTGCACAGCAGCAGCACACACGTAAATTGTAAACGCAAGCCTTTCATATAATTAGAAAAAATTGTTAACGACAGCTGTCGACGTAGTAGTCAACTGACTGAAGGTTTTACCACGATCGAATATCACCACGGACAATCATAGGTTTATGGCGACGAGAACAACAACAGCAACAACAGCAACAGCGCAACAACACCTATTTAGAAGCATAACATGCTGCACGTATCATCATTAGATCATCATGCATACAGCAGCAGCAGTAGCATATGATCAAGTTTTTGTGTACCAGGTACTGCTGTACGGGTATAGAGCGGGTGGTTTCAGTTCAAACACTCATTTGTCATTTTCCAAGGCGGGCTCTTCTTGGCTACGTACACTCCACCCTATGATACAGGCGGTGACATGATAAGAGCATGCGAGAGTGTGAGCTCATGATACATGCGCTCTACCGGCCGAAGGGCGAAAAGGAACCACCCGTTGACTGGGAGAGGTGGAGAGGGGGGCGGGGGGGGGGTGGGCACACGCCGCAGTAGCTGAAACGTGTCGAGGGGTTGGGTTGCTTGCTTGCTTGGTGCTGAGATGATGCGCGAAAAAGCGAAAAAACGTTCGATGTGTGCGATGATTCGAACCACAAGGAAGCTCGGAGTCGAATACGAATGTGAGGCTAGTGAGCGTAAATGACGACCCAAGGCGAAGCCGTGAAAGCCAGTTGGTCGAGCTCGTGCACACGCGAAAGGCTTCCCACGTAGACCTGTTGCCATACCCCTCTCTCTCTCCGTCTCTCACCTAAAGTCAACGTAGTCGTCCTCTCCCCACCAGATGTCGGCTTTCAGCCCGCCCAGCTCTGTCCTGCATGGCACCAAAACGACTCGAACTTGATGATTGAAGTGTACCCTTCCTGAGGGAGCTTTCTTCGCCGAGGGCGTAGTCTCCGCAGCGGCAGCAGCGGCCGCAGACTCGCTCTCACGCGCTGCCTCGGATGCTTCCTCTCCCGCGGTCGATGAGCCAAGAAGGTGGAGGAGGCTGTCCCCTATGGATAAGGAGTTGATGGGGTGGGGCCGACGCTGTCGTCCGGCCGGGTGCGGGGAGTCGCTCACACTCGGTGAGGGTGAGGAGCACGGCTCCACGAATCTGCCCCCCCGGACCCGTCGCCATCGTTGTTTACGTGTGAGCATGGTCTACGGTGCAGTGTATAACAGCTACCTCTCCTTCGTGTGATGGTGCTTTGAGAAAGCAGTGGGTAGGAGCAGTAGCGTGAAGGCCTCTTGGGAGGCGAGTAATGGAGGGAGTGTGTGCGAGCCAGGGACGATATGAGATGATACTCGAGAAACAAGGAGAGGCATGCTTTTGCTTGCTGATTTTATTTTTTTATTGCAAATACGTACCTGAGGTGGATCTTGCAGTCGCTCTGGTCGTTAATATCAGCTGGTTGATATGGCAGATGACAGTGTGCTGACGACTATGAGGTGTCTTTTTTACAGCCAATCATGACGCTCAGATTCATGACCAACGTACACAAACAGATTATTTAGATTGGTTTGGGCTTCTTGTGCGAGCAGCCCACTGAACCCAACCGAATTTATTCGCATCTACAACCAGCGAGCCTCCGAGACCTGGAGTGCCGCTTCACTTGTCTTTTAGAGTTATGTGGAATGTTCTGTTTTATGTAAATAAGCTGTGGCGTTGAGCCTTGAGCTCTCTACTCTAGACCTTGAATGCATGGAGATCAGCGCTCGGATCCGGGTGCGGTGGGCGGTGGCTGGGTGACAGGCAATACCATTGTACTGGCTGCGCATGCTAAAGCGTGACCCTATGATCACGGTCGTTTAGTGAGCAGGACCCCGCTTGACCAGGTAAGAATCATTTGCGGGAAAATCCTACTCGTACTGCTGCTGCTGTATCTACGGCAGAAGCAGTTCGATGTAGCCGTAGATACGGAGAAACCACTGCCTTACTATGATTCAATTACGATACTCATCTTGCGACGGGGTGCATGCCCGCATAACCACCACCACGCACCACGACGTGGGCTCGGAGTGCTTGAGAGCACCCCCGTATACCCTGATACAGCGTTTCAGCAAAATGCTGCGTGTTTGCGGTGTGGACTTTTGCGTAGACTGCTGCGGTCATGGTACAGTAGATCAGGGCCGCATGTTTTTTAGCACAGCAAACAGCAGCAACAACACCACACACAATACACTCGCTGGATACGCTCGTACTGCGGAAGTTACCGGTACTGAAGATGTGTGTTTGCCCGTCGTCCGTCATCATCTTTCTGAGAGGCTCAATATGGTTTTCCGGCATTCGGACGTGCGGACGCTGCATGTACGACTTTTGGTGTTGTAGGTACTTCAAAACGCGTTTTTGGTCTGACGCCAAGTATCGAACCAGGACGCTAAAAACCATTTAATTCTGCATTAATTACGCGATCATGCCAGCAAAGGTGGCAGATCTTGCTGTGTGATCGCCGTTGGAGTTTGGTCGGCAGCCGAATCCTTGTTGTCGCTACTAAACTGTATGAACATGTTGTCAGTATACTGCTGTACAGCAGTGCTCTGTACCTTGATGCTGGTGGTATACAACAGACACCTGACATGTTTCCTTTTTTGTTTTATATGCGTGACATGTTTCATGTGTCGTATCGTTTTCTGGTGCTTGAACAATCATTGACGTATACCCAGGGTATACCTGGTGGTACAGCATACTGGTATATCTTATCTTGAAAGAGGAATACATCTGTGAAAAACGCGCGGCCGGAGTATCACGCAGCTTTACAAAGATGAGTGTTGATCGAACCTACAACTGACGTATTTGAAATATTTTTATTGGTACAGCAGTAGGACCAAAGATGTCGGGAGACAGGACTTTCAACCCTTGACAGACAGCAGGTTTGACCTTGACATGCTGTGACTGACACCAAACTACTAGGTTTTAGAGTGGAACACTTCGGCCCTATACCCTTGACAGCGCATGTTTTGCCTTGCTTGACATGTCTCCCGACATCTTTGAGTAGGACCAGCAAGCAAGGTAGGGTGACAGGTATGACAGCCCAACCGACGTGATGATCTCGTCGACTTTGAGGACGCATTCGGTAGCACCCAAGATGACACATGGCACGCCTCCAGCCCGGCACGTGTAAAGCATACTTACGCTTCCTGGACCATTTTCGGGTCATTTGTCGGCGCTGACATGTAAACCTACCGGTATTACCGATCTAAAACTATTCCTAACCCCCTCCCCCCCCCCCCCTCCCCTCGCCTTACCGGCAATACGACAATGTATGCCTGGTATATCACAAGCTGGAGCGTTCCACAGCCGTCAGATGTTGTCCCCCTCAAAACGGGTTTCATAGTTTCCGCGCACAGATTGATTAGCATCACCCTGTTGACCCTAATACTGTAGCTAGCACTACGGGGAGTCGCCGACCTATATCTTTCATGAGGACATACACACCCTGTAATACGCGCGATCGGAGTATCACACACAGCTTGCGCGGATGATTTTTCGATCAACGTTTTCGATCTCACAGCTGTAGTGTAGTTTTAATTTTTGATAATATATTATTTCGATTTTCACAATTATTTCGGTCGAAGTTACGTCGGTGGCTGGTGTTTACTCTTCAGTAGGGGTCCCACTTGAGTGCGGTACCTTTAGGTGCGGGGCCCCAATTAAGTGCGGTGAAAACCCCTCGTCGCGACTTTGTCCCACTTGATTGAGTGAGTCCCACTTAAGTGCGTCCTACTTTATTGCGGCCACCGCACTCAAGCGGGACCTTCATATTATACCTCCACATCGCTGCGGGGAGGTATGATCTGCTTCTGTATAATAAGCAGGGTTTGATGATGGGGAAACTTTTTGACTTGGCCGTACCGGAGTGTGTTGTTTCTGATACAGTGGACCCCGATTTGAGAGCAACCCGTGGCACGCCAAAATAGGCGCTCTTCGTAGTCCTTTATTCATTCATCTCTCCGTTAGCTCACAGCTTAGACACAAGGCAGATCAAGATAATAATGTAACAGAAGTGGCGATGTGGGATGCCCTCTGCTTGGATCATCATCGCCACCTACGTTATCGCCCACTTAAGGGAGATGGCCTTGACGTGACATACTCTATCGGCCATCACACGGCTATGACATGGTTTCACATCACCTATTACATGGTTTCACATCGAATCTATAGTCCATACATCTACGGAGATCACTCTATAATCTATACATCTGTCCCTTCAGAACTGCCAGAATGATCCCACGCTAATTCAAGCGTGTGTACCTGATAACGTGCGTGCAGTTCCAAAAAGGCTAACGAGACATTGCCCTTATCTGTAGTGGGAAAATCACGGTTTTTAGTATGGCGGGACATGCTGATATGTTTGTTTTTGTTTTCGTCCCATTTATATTCTGGGCGCCAGATGTTTTAACGCACCAGCTGGGGTCACACAGGGGGAAGGTAAACACAGAAGATTTCTCTCCACCTTTCCTCCTGCGGTTCTTGCCTTCATTTTTATCGCGAGAGGGGTCCAGCCGTCCCTTTCCCTCGTCAACATTTTAAGTCGAATTTTGTTTACTCACGAATGAAGTATCGCTTTCCACGCTAACTGCAATTTTTTCACTCCCGAGAGATTCGAACCCGGAACATAGCCTTCAGAAGGTTTACGAGGTTACCAACTGAGCCACTGGGGACGCCAGCTCATATGACCGCTCTTAAGTCCCGGGTGGTCTTGTCTCGGGTGATCTTAAACCGGGGCACCCACTTAACCGAAAGCGAGGGCGAGGGCGGTAATGATGAGAGCGCGGGAGTCAGGGGTATCGCTGCACCGCCGTCTTAGGCGCACGCTTCGTCGCACTTCGGTTCCTTCGAGTGTTTTGCGAAGTCTTACAACAATGACTAAGCTGCACACTATCTGCAGAAGGCCAGGGTGTCGTTCGCAAAGCATACGCTTCCAAACAAGCGCGGCAGGCAGAAATTCGCGAGTTCGGGAGCGCATGATGAGTTCAGCCAACAAGCTGTAGAATAGCAGTACAGTGTGGTGTTGTGGACGCTGGCGTAGAGCGATGATTGTGCGTAATTCTCCCACGAGATACTCGTACTGCCATTGTACTGTATAGGTTCGGGCTAGCCGTGCGTGAGACTGATGCATGCGTGTTTAGCAGCCGAGCGAGGTAAATACTGCTGTGGCAGTGCAGGACTGACTGACGTTGTACAGCAGCAATGAACACCTGGATAAAATATTAAACAAACCTACGTTTCTCCAAGAAATGTGCTACTGCACACCAGTGTGTTGTGCGGGGGTCTTGGTGGCCCCGATCTCTTCATCATTACTGTTCCTGAATAGCTCCCATATACCACGTTAGTGCGCCCCCCGCACTGCCCAGTGTATGATAGCTTGCGATGTACTTTTCCCCATATATCCCGCTTGAGTGCGGTACCGCACTACAGTTAAGGCCCGCTATTAAGAAATACAGTCGTGAGAAATTGAGGCTCGGCCTTTCACGAAAAATAAGAAATTCGGTGTAAGAAATATGGCTCTAACGGGCAAAAAATATAGGAAGTAGGAAAACAAGAACAACAAGCAAAGGTCGACGTCCATAGAAGATAGAAAACGGGGTTGCTGCGGAACGGAGGAATTGAACAAGAAACGCGGGCTATTGTACAATACCCGCCCAGAGTGGAGGTTCTTCATTTATTTGTTGTTTTTCGTGTTTTATTTTAGAAACGTCTTCAAACGGGATCCATCCTCAAAATCGCTGGCCGCTTTGCTTTGTGTGAAAGCTTTTACTGCGCTTAACATATTGCGTTCGTGCTGTCTTCAAAACTGTGTTTGTTCCCGTCCTGATTCATCATGCTGACCACAGAGCGTGCAGCAGTTGGAGGCATCACAGCGGGCCGTAAGTTGACTAAAGCTCAGAAAAAATAAGAAACTTCCCTTTTAGAAATGCAACGGTTGAAGAGGGCCCAGGTTAGTAGGACATTGCTGCTTAAGAAATACGGGTGGTGTGTGGACACAAACTAAGGCTTTGAGCCTCGGCGTCAAATTGACGTTTCTTAGTAGCGGGCCTTAACTATAAAGCGGAACCCTCTTTAGTGCGGTAGCGCAATAAAGCGAGATTACTGCGGGGCCCCATGTCGTCATTTTTCGTGTTGGGGGGGTCTTACGCTTTTCCCCGCCCGTTTTCTACGTCGTCCCCGCAGGGTTACGAACGATGTCTATTCCGCGCGCGAGCAAAAATGCGTACGTAGTTTTATGATAGTTTTTTGCGACCGCTCAGGGTTTTTTCTGGCGACGTATTTGACTGTCAAGCCTTCGACCCCAGCGTGTACCGCATCTCATTAGTTACCCGTTTTGTTTTCCTTCATTTTTCCTGGTGTCCAATTCCCAGGGTAGTCTGAGGAAGGCGATCGCTTTGCATCTTCCGACTCCGCTATCACCGCTGTTTTTTTCTTCTGTGTTCCGTTTCCCGCCTTCCGTTTCTTCGTCTTTGGTTTGTATTTTAGCACTTTTTCTGCGGCTTCGTAGCCTCACATGGTAGAGGTGTGGGAGTGGGCTTTGAAGAGCCGCATCTTCGAGGCGTGTTTTAGACCGTGGAGCCGGTGCTTCCCCGTTTTCTTCCATGTTTCCTGCATATACGGCTTATCTGGGTGGGCTAGTGTTATGGTATTGCCCTGGTAACCTCTTAAAAGGCTCCAGTATACAATATATTCCGTCACCGGGATATAAAAGGGTTTTCTAAGGGTTTCTGCATGCCTCATGTGCATTTATGAAATGGGAAATATGACTTTGGTTCGCTCCCTTTTCAGAGTGTCCGCGGCGTTCCTATCTGCGGCTAATAAGAGGATAACAACATGTTAAGAGGTCCCCGAGTAGGACGTAGGATTGTCAGTGTTGGGGAGCATTCTCCTCATGGTTCACGGTGTATTTTATCTATTTCTCCGTTGCTGGTGGGGCAAGGCGTAGGAAGGGCTATGGTCGCGGTGGCATGCTATGGTAGCCATCCCGGCACTGGTCTCATTACTGCCGTTACGGCGGCATACTCTGTGTTAGCCGTCGCGGCACTTGCCATATTGTTGAGATCCCCTGCCGGAAAATCCCTTGCTCGCAGGCACAAAAAATCGAAGTCGCGACAGTGTGGACGTCTCTCGTAGAGGGATCCGTCCTCCTGGTCTCGGCGTTTGGTACGGTGGCAAGCACATGATGCAGGCGATATCTCGGCTGAGAAATAATCAGCCTAAGCTAAAACGATTCCGCGGGCTAATACCATCAGTCGGATTGGGTGGGCCGCTGTGACTACGGTCAATCTCGATGATGTAGCTGGTAGATGTAGATGAACGGCGGTTGAGGCTCGAGCGGTAGGTGGTGCGGTGGGTGCGTGCGGCGTTGTTGTCGTTGGTTGTGGTAGGGTTCCATGGGCGGTAGGCGCTGGGGGCAGTAGGGGCGTGGAAAGGCAATGGTTGCGGCAATAAAATCAGTGGGCGGCTCTGTGGCCGTTGGGGCAACTGTAACAGCGGCGGAGGTGGGTCGGTACTTCAAGGAAATAAGCCGAACAGGTAGAGGCGTCGAAGGGCAACGGTTGCGGCAAATGGAATTGGTGGTCTACCGAGCAGAAGTGAGTGGCACCTTGGGACCATCCAGTAGAGAGACCTGCATGGGCCCGTGTCTGCACCACGGGGCCCGATCTTACCAAACCCACTTGAGTGCGGACATCGTTGTTTAGCGACCCACCGGACGACTAATGCCTCCTGTGTTGATACCAGGCCCCCTTTCCCTAGATTTACCGCTCGTCTGACGAATAGTTAGCTTTCAAAGCAACTTCCATTCTTCATGTTTATCATTAATCCTCGCACATCTATAACATGGATAGGAAGCTAGCCTAGAAGCCACTCTGTTATGATACCCCAAGTCGACACCTTCCTATTTAGACGCGCAGTTGCACGTCTCAAAAAAAGAGGGGGGTCATGTGGATACCAAGTCCCCTTCCCCGAAGATAATACCGCCTCATTACACACAACCTCAAGGTCACCAGAGGTTCCCCAGACTTCGTTCTGTGCTGACCCGAGGTATCGACCCACCTCGGTGTGTCCTCCACACCACAACCACATAAGAGAGAGAACCTGTCAGGGGCACCGACCCACACCTGGGCAATTTGGGATACAGTAGGGTACCCGATTTAAGAGCCCCTCGGAACAGGCAAGTGTTACCACTCTTATCTCCGTACCACCCTTATCTCAGATTGGGTATCATGTAGGTTTTAGCATAGGCGTCACAAGGCGTGACACGCGGATTTGACCGCTCTTAAGTCCGTTTTCGCTGATCATGGACGCTCTTAAACAGGGTACCCCACTGCTGTAGCTATTTTTTTTGGCTGGTTTGTCATCAACGCGAACAAATGGTATGATCCAGTTACGCTAGTTAGTAGTTTTGACTTCACGTCGGCGGCTGGTGTCACCCTAGAGACACTGCTGTAGCTCTCGCTAGGAAAGCGCGCTGGTGGATATTTGTAATTGTCGCCAACTGGTTGCGTTGGTAGGAACCAGGAAAGTCCCAACCCAACCCAGCCCAACTCAACCCAAACCAAACTATCCCAACCCAACCCAACCCAACCCAACCCCAACCAACCCAACCCAACCCACCCCCACCC
>JBBMKB010066566.1:0-15115 GCA_037833945.1 Alaria marginata
TGGTTTGGTTTGGTTTGGTTTGGTTTGGTTTGGTTTGGTTTGGTTTGGTTTGGTTTGGTTTGGTTTGGTGTGGTTTGATGTCACCTCGCTTTCTTCTGCTTATTTTTCTTTTTCTTTTCCGGTTTAATTCGTTTAGCTTCGGTTCGCTTCATTTTCATAAACTCAACTAATAGTCGCTATCACTTCGTTTCGAACGTTTTCTCGGAGTTACCGTAACATATGATTAACAGTACCTCTTTCAGCAAAGTCGCTTTCCAGGCACCGAGTCTCATGGCGAGCGCCGCCTCTTCTTCGCTGTTGACGAGGCACACGCTTTCCAACCCCCGTGACGCCGCGAGCTGGAGCAGAATCTGGAGAATGCGGTGGTTTCATGTGTTCCACGAGGATATCGTCAGGTTCAGTGCCGGCTGGATGCGTATACTATTGATTGATTGATTGATTGATTGATTTGGTTGCTAAGCGGGTTGTTCGGTTGGTTTGTTGGTTGGCGGATTGGTTGCTTGGTTAACTATGATCTATCGGTTGATTGCTTGATTGATTGCTTGATTGATTGCTTGATTGATTGATTGCTTGACTGATTGTTTGATTGATTGATTGGTTGATTGATTGATTGATTGATTAGTTGGTTGGTTGACTGATTGGTTAGTTGGTTGGATGGTCGATTGATTGAAAACAAAAAACAGCATGGCATTAATAACAACAACACTAACGCAGATGTTGTGACAAACTTGCCTGAGCCACGGCAGACGAAGCCCCCGTAAACACGACGCGATCCCCAGCCTTCAACCCCCCCTCCTCGCCCCCCCCCTCTCCACCGCTCCCTCCTCCCCCGTTGCCACTTCCCACGGGGGCGAAGTCTTCAAGGATGCGAAGTGCCGTGGCCACCGATCCGGCGCAGTGCGCGACCACCGCAGCATTAGCACCCCTCCCTCCCCCCGGAGGGACCTTGACGAGTGAAGCCTCGCCTACCGTAGCGGTTGTCCTCCAGGTGCCTGACTCCGGACCGGCAACACATCCGGGGGCGTTTCCAGCAATGGTGGGTATCGCGAGGTCGCCTGGTAGGAGCCCCGAAACGCCCTCGCCCGCCGCGATCACCTCCCACAGACCTTCGCTGCCCCCCACAAACGGAAACTTGAAGCTGAGATGAGGCGGCGGGGGCGGCGGCGGCATCGGAGATGGCGGTGGTGACGGGTTGCGTTGACGGGTGCTGGTGGAAGCGGTGCCCACGGTGGTGGTGGTGGTGGTGGCGGAGGCGTTGGTGTTGGTGTCGGCGACGGTAACGGCGGCAGAGGCAGCGGCGGCGTCGAGTATGCGGAGGTCGGCCGGGGTGCACGGGGCCGCGCGTAGCTTAACGCTCACCTCGCCGGGACCTGGAGGGTTGTTATTGTTGTTGGTGGTAGTGGGATTTGTTCCTGAAGGGGCGGTGTGTTCGCCGTCATTTTCCACCCTAGGGAGGACGGGGCGGGGGGGGGGGGAGGGGGGGGTTGAGGGAGGTCGTTGGTAGGTAGGGAATGTGGTATGAAGTGGACCGCAGAACGAGGGTGATACAGAAGTGCTCGTGCGGAATCGCGTTCAGATATTCATTTCACGCCTCCTGCAAGGCTTCGCCGTATATACACCCAGAAACCATATCATACGTCGGGACAGAGCTCGCTATGACGAGCATCTATAATAGAGCTTGACAGAGTTAGGCTCCAGCCTACCGTACAGCGCTCGAGTCCGAAGCGGACCTATTTGCTTCCGACCGCAGTACCTAGTATATACCAGCTATATACCAGGTATGTGAATAACAGACCACAATACGTACTCTGTTCCCCTACCTCCACTGCTGGTGCCTGTGTAGCTGTGTGCCTGCTACGAGCTACGAGCCCTGTATATGCGAGTATCATGCTGGGTTTACTATGCAACTAGTCAAAAGCACAATGCATTTACCTGATAGAGCCATTCGCGAATACCCGACACGTGCTCATCCAGCGTCGCGTCTGCGCCGATACCGCTCCACGGCATAGAGGAGGTCTCGCAAATAACGACATCTGCACACTTGCTGCCAACAGTGATGACCACAGAGAGCTCTAACTGCGCTCTAAGAGTAGACGCTATTATAGAAGTTGAAACAGGACTGCAGGTGGCAAATGCGGTGGAATAGAGATCTCCCCGTTCCCCGTATAAAAACCGCCTCGTGATAATTACGGCCTCCTTCTGATTGACAAGATAAGCATCGTAGCATCGTATCGTTCTTCTCCTGCGTGCTCTGATGGCTCTACCCAAGGCATGGCGGTTGGCCGTCTGTGCGGCATTGGTGATGGCCGGCTCCCCCTTCGCTCCAGCAGTGTCCGCGTTCGTTCTCCCGGCCAATCCCCCGATCTCAACCGGCCAAAATTCCTGCTCCAAGTTGAACGTCGCAGCCAACAGCATCCGAGCACCGTCTAGGAACAGGCTGACACCGACAGCAACAGCGATGCTGCCCGCAGCAGCAGGCGCAGCAGCGACAGCAGCAGCAGCAGCAGCAGTAGAGGCAACTGGACATGCGTCGAATATCTTACAGACCGGGCTCGGTAGCGGCAGCGGTAGCGCAGAGGGGCTCTCGTCGTGGGCACCTGTGCTGCTGTCGAGCGGGATCATGGACGACATGGATCCGACGAAGCTGGGGCTGTTTGCCTTCGGAGGTCTCGGAGTGGCAGCCGCTGGGTTTCAGACAGCGGTGTACTGGCGCATGCAGTACGTGGTAAGTTGGCGAGCGAGCCTGGTGTGCCTTTGTTGTTGCTGCGCACGGTGTTTCTGGGCTCAGCGTAGCCTCTTGCAACATGAAACGTGCAACGTGAAACATGAACCGAGCCAGTGGATAGTGTTCGGACTCATGACCTGTTACCCGTGGTATGATACCTATCAGCAGGGTACCAGAGGGTACCTGTTACCAATGTTACAAACAGTACCAGGTTATAACCCTACCGTTACATATACTACCGGCGTGTGTATTTTCACCATCAGATTCAAATGTTCAAATGCCTTCCTCCCACGGCAGATATACGTACGTAAGTAGATATATAGGAAGAACAACGGCTTCCGGTAAGTAGATACCTGGTATATAGGAAGAACAACGGCTTCCGGACCTATTAATAGACGCCGCTATTAATAGTTGCACATACTTAGTGTGCGGCCGCCTCGCCGCCGCCGAATAATACAGCTCTGCGCTTTTTTGTTTCTTACTGGTATTATTTTCATTATTATAGAAACATGACTGGTCAATTACTTTTTCGTGCAGCAGCGCAACGAGTAGCCCGGCTCCAGCGGCGCAATCAAATTAAGCCATCCAGACACGTAAACAAGCGAGCGGGCAGTAGTGGAGCCCTTGCGTATTCATTCCTGCATACCGCCCCCCGTTATGGCGTTTTCGGCTTGACGTCTCTGTACAATATGTTGTACGAGCTTGTTCGGGTCATGTTCAACCCCCGTCTGCTCCCCCCTCCCCCCGACTTCCCGTTCCCGTTTTCTCCCTTCCGTCGTTGTTCCTGTTCTCAACAGGTGGCGGCGCTGCTGACCAACAGGGTGCCGTCGATCCAAGGAGGGGCGGAGGTTCTGGAGCTGAGCGCAAAGGACACGAAGACTTTGTACTACATGCCCACGGGGGGCGTGCGGAGGCTGACAATGTCTACCATCAAGGACCTAGAGTCGGTAGGGCCAAGCTGTTACATATAGAGAAGCACGTATCGATCAGAAACTCGTATCGGTAACGTAGTATAGATTTGAGTGGGCAGGGGGGGGGGGTGTACTCTTTTCGTGCATAGCCGTAGACGTACGACCATAGACCCTTGCATCCCTACCATGCCGGGACGGAGCACGTCGGGTTTTCATCGACCAGGCAGATTATGGTATTGAACTACATATTGAGAATGCGAGGACAACAGCAACTGCAGTAACGTCTAACAATATCGGTGTTTTGGTGTCACGCGAGGAGCCTCTCCATCCTTTGATACAGAGGAAGTTGATTGAGCGAACGTCACCTCTTAGTCGATATGATGCTGCGTTAGAACAGGCGTTCTCTCCTGGGGGAGGGTGTTAAAGAGCTGGGGGGAAGGGAGAGTGTAAGGAGGCGGGGAGGGGGAGGGGTGGAGCAACGGACAGCCGGGCCGTCTTTCGAGTTGGTGATAGTGGAGGTGGTGCTGGTTGTGGTTCAGCTGCAAAAACACACCCGGAGCGGTTTGCGCGGGCGCGGGATCGGATAGATAGCCTTCGTTAGCGATCACCGGCATTCCAAAATAAGACCGTTAGCACAAGCGAGTTGTAGAACTTCTCGAGGTTGCTGCTTCTGATGCTGCTGAACAAACTAAGTCCGGGGCTCTTTGCGTCTGGGCGGGGCCCGAACGAAGGCCTCCATACGCCATAGTACGAGGCTGCGTGGTCTTCGGGACAACGTCAAACGTGACTCCTCCAGTCTCACCTCTTCCACCCCTGCCCCTCACCATTTGGTTTTCCGACGTATATCCTTCACCTTCACCATAGGAAATCGTCAACGGCGCCGCTATCCAGGCCAAGATCCCCACCGCGCTGGTCCGCAAGCAGGAAGGGGGAAAGATCAGCTGCAACACAGGCACCATGGACTGCGTCGTTTCCATCTACGGCTTCTCGGGTGGAGTCGCGGCGGACACGGACACGGGAGCGACTACGGTTAGGGGGCTGGCCGCGGAGGTGGCCCGCGTGCTCAAGCCGGGGGGGACACTGCTTTTCGTGGAGAAGGGAGAATCAAAGGAGCTGGTGAGGAAGGGAGTTCTATTTTTTTCGGGGCCGTTTTTGGAAGGGTATTCGACGTTTTTCGAGATTATTTTTGGAAGGGCGTTCTGCATTTTTTCAGGGCCGTTTTTGGGTAGTTCGCAGTGGGATGGAAACTGTGAGCTGTGGATCCGCGCGTGCGGTGGCGTGCCGTAGCGCGCGGTGGCACGGGGTGTCATGTGGGTCCGTTTTGATGCGGTGACGGGGTAGCAGGAGCGCGGTGGAGTGCTTGAAGTTTCCGCTGATCGAAAGGTCTTGTGGTGGTAGTGGCGGTGGTGTTGGTGTTGGTGTTGGTGTTGGCGTTGGCGTTGGCGTTGGTGTTGGTGTTGGTGTTGGTGTTGGTGTTGGTGTTGGTGTTGGTGTTGGTGTTGGTGTTGGTGTTGGTGTTGGTGCTGATGTTGGTGTTGGTGTTGATGTTGGTGCTGGTGTTGGTGTTGGTGTTGGTGTTGGTGTTGGTGTTGGTGTTGGTGTTGGTGGTGCTAGCAGTGCTGCTATCGCTGTGGGTCGTCCTCCGAGGGACGTGCTTCTTAATTTCAAGAAGGGTCTTTACAAGAAGTTCCCCGTCGCGTGAAAAGTCTTGCGAGTAAAATATATGACCACTGTGGGCGTTTTTCGCCAGTAGGGAAAGCCTTCCGCTTGAACAAACGGCGGCGGTGCACTTTCGCAAACGCCCGACCAGTAGAACGCTTGTCCCCCCACCCCCCCCCCTCCCTTCCCAACGTCGTCTATCGTCCACCCACGCCTCGAAATCATGTGCAAAACAGGTTGCGGAGCTGCAGGAGGCTCTCGGGACCGTTGAGGTCAACATGGTGAAAAACTTGGTCGATCCGTACTGCGTGGCGCTCGGAACCAAGACGAAGGATGTGAGCTGTGCTTTGTTTTTCCTTCTGCTGCAAGTGTTGTGCGTTTGAGCATCGCACGTGGCACCCTTAGACGGCAGGAGAAGCATGCGTTGAAAGTACCCCCGATCTCCTCCAGAGGGAAGGTCAAAGTCGCTTTTCTTCGCCTCGTCACGTATGCTAAACGTACCCCGCCCCCCGTCGAAAACTATGAACTTAGCCATCCCCGGCCTTTCTTCAGAAGGTGAAACGTCCACTTTTCTTCTTCCCCCTGTCAAATAGGCTAATGCCCCCCACGCTCATTCTCCCTCCAGAAGGCGAAACACGCGCTTTTCTTCGCGCTGTCAAAGGCTAAGCGTACCCCTCGCCACCCCACCTAATATGCTAAACGTACCCCTCGACACCCCACCAAATATGCTCTACGCACCCTTCACCATCCCGCCCCTTCCAGGTGGCAAATGATGAGCGAACGGCTTCGGGGTCGAAGACGGAAGGGGGTGGCAACCGTCGCGAGAGACGCGGGAAAAAGAAAGCAGCCAAGTCTCGTGGGGACTAGGGGGGGGCGCACGCTTTTTTTTGTACTTCCCGAGTTTTGTTTTCGTGCCTTTGTTTTTATTGTTTTTGTATTTGGTTGGGGCTTTCAGAGCGAGATGCGCCGAATTTCGAGGTTTTAACCCGTTTGTAGCCGCATCCATGTTTTTGGGGATGACCTGGTGGTAGAGCCATTAGACTTGAGTAGTGTCGAAACGTTTCCTCCCTGATATTTCTTTTCTTTGTTTTTTTTTCGTTTCTGGATTTCCTGGATTTCCTTTTCACTGCCATGGAAGAAAAGAACCACATCGAAAAATGCGAGCAGGAAAAACAGGAGTTCTATTTTAATGTATGCTTTCATTTTTTTTAATCGTTGTCAGGCTGTTTCCTACGCGGTCCATATTTTGAGCTTCAGATTTTGACCAAATCGAATTTTCGGCGGTCCAAATCGGAAATCGAAAGCGGCTGCTTACGCAAAGAAATCGGATACATTTGAAGTTGGTGAGCGTGCGCCCAGAGATTCGAGCAAACGCCAACCAACTGTTGTTGTGGTTTGGCGCCACGAAGAGACGCGCCGAGAGGCTGCACTGGACGTCGGACCCAAGCGTCCGAGCCCACGCTGACTGCGTGCTGACTGCGTGTGGCGGCGAAACGACGAACCGAGTGCGCCCAACCTGTCTTTGTACTTTGTATTTTGACCAAGCCCAGCTGACTGACTGCTGCACAGCTACTGCTGCTGAAATGTAGTCTGTGATACGAGTACGTATCCACGGAGAGGCACGCGCTGAGTGCGCTTCTCTTGATCTCTAGGCCCGAGCCCGCGCCAGCCGACTGCGGTCTGGTGGCGGAGAGACGCGCCAACAGCCAACAGCACGTCAGGCGCGAGGCAACGTCGCCGTGTCCCCATTCAACTCATCGACGGTTCTGCTGCTGCGTGCTGCGAGCTTAACATCTCGAATTTAGAGACCATGTCATTTTTCGATTTCAAAATCAGATGACCAAAGACGTCGGATTTTGGGCCAAAATCTGACGACTTGGGCCATCGGATTCTCAAATCAGTTTTTTTCCGGTCCGATTTTGCAAATTCGGACCGCGCAAGGAGGTGCTTTCATTTTTTGGGGCAGAACACAAAAATCTGAAGCTCAAAATCGGCCCGCGTAGGAAACAGCCTCAGAGACCATATTGTTCTATTTTTCTTGATCAATCATAAATCTTCGGTTTAATGGTCTTCGGAAAAAAACAACTTTCGATATTATTAATATGATAGCAGCTCTGCCTACTATAGTGAAATAGCAAAACCCACCCTACCTTGTTTTGGGCGGCAGTCGTGTAATGGCCCCTTTCCTCTTTTCGCATAATGTGATCTATCATGGGCGGACAGCGTGGCAGTACGAGGAGAGATACACATGGTAGTGCGAAACAACGCTCTCAGCAAAAATTATCGACGACCCCCAATCCATTTGTGGGTCCGCATGTGTGTGTTCTCTATCTCGTAGTTGGGTAACCACGGCGCTTGCATTTCTTTCTGGCTAAAACGACCACTTAAAAGAGAATGCTGGATGACGTTTGGTAGAAATACTGGTTTAACATGAACACAACAGCAGCACCAGCAACAAAGAAGGCACGTTTTTTTCTTGCCGCTAGCACCCCGCTTTCCTCGAGACAAGTTCAGCACCCACGTATATACATGGATGGCGTCCAGCGTGCGAAGAAACATAACCTCAAAAAAGGGACCTGCAACACTGCAAAGTTACAGTTTCGTGCGGCACACACCGAGTTTTGCGGCCGAGCTGACGACCACAGGACTGCACACATACGGCATCTACAGTGCATCGACCTGAACTATCTGCGAACATGCTCTTTAAATGACCCCTTTTAAATACGAACGTCTACAGCAGCTACCACTACGACCAAACAGGAACAAGATAAGCGTAAAGTAGGCGCAATCTCTCCAGGCCTAGAAGGGGCTGGAGTCTCCTGGACGGGCATCATTTTTGTGAAGCCATGAAACCAGTGCAATACGTTTTTAGCGTTGAAACCAGTACAATTGCGCGGAGCGTCGAAACCAATATAATAAGTGAAGCCTCCTCGTAGCAGATAGTTGCAAGCACGTTTTGTTTTCGTTTTGTTTTAGGCAATTAGGTGCTTACTCCGTCCACGGCGCGTGGATTCGCAAACGGCTTCTTCCTTAGTCACATGTGGGATGTCGTGCTGGGGTCGTGGAGGTCCCGTAGGACCGCCATGTTTCATTAGGGAGTACGACATTACGGGGTTGTAGACATGTCGCGTTGGAAAGCCACCAACGCACATGCACGCCGGGTGAAATCTCTGTTGACAAGCACAGCACACTTCCGACAGTAGCATTGCTCGTACACCGCAGGAATGTCACAGATGAGCGGATTGATATATCATTTGCACGTGATACTACATACAGTACGCGACCACGACAATAATACATTCCTGGTATTGACGTGCTCCCAGAAACGACCCCTCCTCTCTCGGCCTCTGCCTGCGTGCGTTATCGTCGGATATATCGGATATATACACCTATCCACTAGATCACCCCGGTCACAGTGACGGACTGAGTGGTCTAGTGCATAGTGCTATAGAATCAACACTGCCGTATTGGCGTTGTGTTCATCACGCCGAGGTGGCATGGGAAGCGGTGTGTAAGTCCTAGGCTTGTCGGGTATTACGTGTAGCGACAATGATGGCCGGGGTCCGAGACGCTCAAGAGCGAGAAAATACGGCACGAATTCAATTGGGCTTGGAGGGGCAGGGCAACGCGAAATTGCCTCGCGTCGTCTGCTTCTCGAAGCCCAACAGAAAACACGTCGTCTTTTCTCGCTCTTGGACTGCTCGGATCCTGGTGACCATCGTCAACATATGTAACAGATGAAGAACCTAAGGCATGCCGCTTTCCGCGCCGCCCTGATCAAAGCGCCTTGCATCCGGAAGCGCATTCTTCGGCATTTGCTACTCGTACACCATTCGAGAGAAGAAACCGGACCGAAAACGAAGGTGGTGAAGCATGTCGGGGTCCTGCTGATGCTCTTTGTGTCCACGGTTGCTAAGGCTGTTTCATCCGATGCTACTGCTTTGTTTTTAGCCGCCCTCTTTCCTGACCCAGTATCCAGCCGTCAAAGCGTCGTCACGCGCGAGGAAATAAAGCGGACCGTTCAGCTCTTGGCGTTAATCCAACACGGGGGGAGAAAGCGCACGAAGGGTATACGGTTCAGAGGGTAAGCGTTTTGTTGAAGAAAGGCGGAGGCAATGGGGTATCGGAGGAGCTACCGTGAAGAGGCAGTGAAGCGCAACCAAAAGGTTTACCTCCTCCTTCATTGTTTGGTCGGTGAAGACTGGATGCTGGACGACGCGGTTCTAGTTCACCACCGTGCGCGAACCAGATGGAGGCGGTGGAAGCAAGCAAGACGAAAACAGCGTTGACAGGGCCACCAAAGTTGTTTCCGTCTTGGTGACATCCACGACATCAATCTGATTGGCATGGTGTTGAGTCGGAAGCACACCATCCAGCTTCTAATCATCACCGTCCAGGCGAAAAAGGAGGTGGTTAACTTTCTGGTTGCGATGGACTGCCCAGCACCGTAGCTGCCCCAATATCACGTCGTCTCCACGTACTTCGTCAACAAAACGTTTCTGCTCTGGATCGTCTCATTCCTCCCCTTCTGTTCGCTGTGCCTCACGAGCGCCCCGAGTCGATCAACCCACTAAATTTCCGCGCCCGTGGCGCATATTTTGACAGACAGATGCCGGGCGAAGCGGGCGGTTCTAAGCAAACAATTGTCAGGCCAACTAGCACCCAGCGCCGACACAAAGAGCTAAATAGGGTTCTCTGGCTGCTTCACCACCTCCACTGGAGTACGCATCTGCGCGACGAGAGCCGATCGAAGCTGTGCCGGGCAAAGCCGCTGGAGCGCGGACACGGCTCTGGCTAAACCATCTTTTTTGCACCTCGGGGAAGCGCAGTTTGCGACAGGTTCCATCGTTGGCATTGTGCATGCCGCAGTATCCGAGGAGATAAGAAGCTGGAGCGAAGACGCATAAAAAAATAGCAAGCACGGCAGTCAGCTAAGCGAGTGTCGGAAAAGGACCGAGCGTCGTGCCATGGTAGAGGCGGTACCTGGATTTCCTCAGGTTCCTTCCGTGAGGAGGTACTGTACATTCTCTACCTCAAAAACTAAATTCAAGTTTTAGAAACATTTTACGCGCAGCCCGATCAACAACTTAATGGATTAGGCAGACAGCTTATCAAACAAAAAACCAGGATTTTGCATGAATATTGGGTAATTCTTCAGTGGAGGAGCGCCGTCAACCAGAATAATTTGGGCCCAAACGTGCCCCGTGTACGTACCGTGGCATTGCATGGTACGCATGGCATAAGTTGGGTGGTGCTGTGGTGGAGGGTCGTCGTTCCGGACGACACGATGCTGGTCGATGCGGGTGGTGGTGGTGGTGGTAGTGGGAAACCTTTGCATTCCTACCTCCCATCCGCATTGCCGCTTTGTTCTTCTAGGCTGGTGGCCGTCTCCTTGTTTCGTCCATGAGCGGCATGCCTACAATAACACGGGTGCAAGGAACGGTACCACTAGGTTTTTCGAAATAAGACGTCGACACTCGATAAACGTCAAACGATTCTGTCCCCTTACGATTGGCTGCACGAGGTGCCTCATTATCTACCATGGCAATCGTTTACGGCGCGACGAACGAGGCTGAGACGTGCGCAAACCTAAAACCTCACCCCACAAGTATTTACCTGGTACGTCTAAGCCATGTGACGTACGGATAACAATATCTTCAGACCATAACGTATGGTGCCGCGTTACTTATTAAGCCGCACGTGTACGAGCCGTTGGTCTCAAGAGTGCCCAAACGGGGGAAAAAAACAAAACTGTACGGCATTTGTACTCCCCACCTCTGCGACCTTTTCGCCACGACCATCCTCGACGCTGGAATCTTTCTTACCTTTACGCTGCTGCGTCGCGCGAGCAACATGGGCATCCGTCTGTAATTTCCCGCAGTGCACGTTGTGTGAGGGGATTTGAGCCAGGACCGTGCCACCTCTCCAGCGGCTTTCCCAGTCACAGCTTCCAATGGTCTTCAAGCGCAGATGTGTACACCGGTGGAGATGGCGAAGCAGGCGCGTGTCGACATGATGCTCTTTACGTCAGCCTTTGTTGAGGCGAGTTCACCTTACCCTGCTGCTTTATCTGCCACCCGCTTCACTGGTTCAGCATACAGCCGGAACATCGTCGTCACGGGCGAAGAAAGAAAGCAGGCCGTTCAGCTCGTGGCGTTCACGACGCACAGCGGAAACAAGGGGAAGAATGGTGCGATTTAGAGCATACCTGGTATATATTTTGTGGAGTACAGAGGCAACGGGATATCGAGAAGGGGGATAACATGCTGGGCGGTGAAACATAACCGGAAGGTTCACCTCCTCCTTCTTCGTTTGTTCGGTGATGACTGGAAACTGGACGACGCGATTCTAGTTTGCCATCATGCACGAACACGACTGGTGTGGTCGACGCAACCAAGGCGAAAATAGCGTTGGTAGGGCCACCAAAATCGTTTTCGTCTTGATGGCACCCACCACACCAATCTGATTGGCACGGTGTCGAACTGGAAGCGGGTCTTGCAGCTTCAAGCCATCACCGTACAGAAGAAGAGGGAGGAATGGTACCGCCTGATTTCGCTGGACTGCCCAGCACCGTAGCTCCCTCAATATCACCTTGCCCTTGTATTTCTTCAATAAGCTGTTTCTGCCCTTAGTCGTCTCGTTCCTCCGCTTCTGTTCCCTGTGCCTCATCAGCGCCACGAGCTGAACAGCCCGCTTAGTTTCCTCGCCCGTGCCGACGATTTTACGTCTTTATGCTAGGCGAAGCAGGCGGTTCTAAACAATACGGCGACAGACGATTACTCGCAGCCAGTTTCAGCAAAAGGGGCGAAATGGGGCCATCTGTCAGCTTCGCCATTTCTACCGCAGAACGCATCAGCGCGTTGGGAATCGTTCGAAGTCGTGTCGGAAAAAGGCGCTGGAGTGGGGACACGGCCCCGGTCAAATAATGTTGCAGCTCGGGTTAAGTGCTTTTCGCGACATTTACTACCGTTGGCATTGTGCATGCCACAACACCCGAGAAGAGAAGAAGCAGGAGCGAAAACTAATAATGCTAGCAGGTACAAACAACGTTAGCAAGCACGGCATTCAAATATCCGAATGTAGGGAAGGGACCAGCGGGTCGTACCACAGTCGAGGCGGTACCTAATTTTTCTCAGGCTCCTACCATGAGGAGACTAATACCCCGTATCGGGGGCATTTGCATAGGAAGCTTGATGAACAGCTCCATGGGCTAGCCAAGGGCTAGCCCCTATAAAGAGTATCCCGTATCCCTCGATATGCGTCAGCTGGGGACTACACTTGTGGCGCTTGTTGGCGGCGTAGACCGGGAGTCGAGCAGTGAAACATCCACCGAGACGGAGCGGTACTGTTGTCGGTTCTTATTGGGGTGGAAAATCACGATACTGGCTGATGTGATTGCACCCCGCTTCTCCCTTAGCTAGCCCCGTCCAGGCTGTGAGTCATCTCCTTGTCGCGTCTATGGGAGACATACCCTCGATAAGGTGGTTGGAACAAAAGGCACCGTTGCGTGAGCGCACCGCTCGAGTATTGACAAACCCACGCACGTCAAGGTTCACCACCCCTTCCGATACACCGCGCATGTTCCTCGTAGAGTACCATAGCGGACACTTACGGCGTGACGAGTATACTTGAGAACTCCGCCCGAACCTAAACGTTGTTAGCCATGAATGTTTGGAAACATATATAAAAAATTACCCCCCCCGCCCCAAATAATTCACTACCTAAATAATGTATGATTACGAAGAAGCACACCACCGTAAACTTTGGTGCCGCGTTCAGCCGCGCATTTACAGATCGTTGCTCTCAAGACTGTCCGAGACACCTCAATGGGATATACTTTTACTCCTCGCCTCTGTTGCGGTTTAGCAACAGCCATCCTCGTCGCCATTAGGCTTTGCGCCTTCACACTGCCGCGCGAGCAGCCTGTTCATCCGCCCGTGCTTGCCCGCAATGCACGTTGTGCAAGGCGGTTCGGTCAGGGGCCACACCTAGGCGCCGGTGACTTGCCCCGACACAGCTTCAGACGGTCCTTAGTGCGCCGATGCGTACTTCAGTGGATGTGACTTAGGTGATAGGGAGCCCGATGATGGTCTTGGTGCTGGTGGTGGAGGCGAGTTCGTCTGACGCTGCATTTTCTACCGCCAGCTTTGCTGACTCAGCATCTAGCCGCCAAATCATCGTGACGGACTAGGAAGGAAAGCCAGCTATTCAGCTTGTGGCGCTCCTCAAGCACCGGGAGAAGAGAGGGAGGAACGGGGATAGTATTGGACACAGGGTGCGACACAGAGTTTGGGGAAGAATTGCGGAGACAAGCCGACTCCGAAGGAACGGCGGTGTTGGGTAGTCCGACGAACACAACAGGGCCACCACCAACTTCTTCAACCTCTGGAATATGAAGACCATCGTCAGCCGGCTGGACGTCTCCATATTCCGGAGTTTGAAGTACCCATTAGTGAACCTCTTGCTTTCGCTGGAATGCCTAACACCGCAGTTCCTCTGATATCAGCCCCTACTTCCGCACTTCTTCCGAAAACCTTTCTTCGTACCCTGGCCTATAACATTTTCTTCCTCCCTTCTCCCCGTGTTCGAGGAACGCTACTAGCTTCCATAGAAGCTTCCACTACTTCCATGGAAGCTACTTACGTGGAAACTTCCACCACTTCCAATGCTTTCATGTACTTGCCTCGAAGCTTTCATGGAAGAAACGAACGGAAGGGCCCATGGAAACAAATATCTCTGCGGGGCCGGAAGCATTTATAGGACTTACATGGAAGCTTTCATGGAAGTACTGGAAGCTTCCATGGAAGCGACTGCCATGTAAGCGACGGAGGGGATCAAAACCTTCGTTCTTCTTCCATGGAAGTGATGAAAGTTTCCACTAAACCTTCATGGTAGTCAAGGAGTACAATATGGACGCTCAGTTTCATTAACTTCCATCGAAGCTCCACTGGGCTAGGGTTAGGGTTAGGGTTAGGGTTTACACTTCCATGGAATCTTCCAGTAAGTTCCATAATAGCTTCCAACACTTGTATGGAAGCTTTCACGCATTCGGTGGAAGCTTTTGTCACGTCTGTGGGAGCTTTCACGCCTTACATGGGAGTTTCCAGTATTTCCATGGTAACTTATACGGGAGTTTACTTCCGTAGAATTTGCCAGTACTGCCACTGTCGCTTTCATGGAAGCTTCTACAACCTCCCTGTAATTTTTGATAACTTCCACGGAAGCTTCAACAACTTCCAAGGAAGCTTCCATAACATCCATGGAATATTCCACTACTTTCTTCATGGAGGCTATTATTTCCATGGGAACTTCCAGCACTGCCGTGGAAGCTTCCACAACTTCCATGGAAGCTTAACATTCGTGGAAGCTCCAATAACTTACATGGAAGCTGTACGGATATCAATGGACGTTTCCAGTACTTCCGTTAACTTTCGCGGAATATTTCATCACTCCTTCTATGGAAGCTTCCATTAACACTTCCATGGAAGCTTCCATTACTTCCATGGAAGTTTCCGTTCATACCTCCATGGAAGTAGTACACTTCCATGGAACTAGGGGGAGTCTCCATGAAAGTAGCTTCCATTGAAATAGTGGAAGCTTTCACGGCAGATTCGAAAGCTTCCACGGAAGCTCCCATGGGAGCTTCCATGGGAGCTTCTGTGAAAAATTCCAGTGCTTCCGTAGATGCGTCTATTTCATGGAAGCAACTTCCGCGGAAGCTTCCACAGCTTCCATGGAAGCGTGAATGGAAGCTTCCACTGATACTTCCATGGAAAATATCGCGGAATAGTCCACGCTGGAAGCTGCCATGGAAGCTTCC
>JBBMKB010066588.1:5075-15110 GCA_037833945.1 Alaria marginata
TAGTTCTATAGTTCTATAGTTCTATAGTTCTATAGTTCTATAGTTCTATAGTTCTATAGTGCTATAGTTCTATAGTGCTATAGTTCTATAGTTCTATAGTGCTATAGTGCTATAGAGCTATAGTGCTATAGTGCGATGGTGCTGTAGTGCTATAGTTCTATAGTTCTATAGTGCTATAGTGCTACAGTGCTAGAGTACTATGTCTTCGTTTCCTGCTGCGCGAGTTTTCCGAGCGACAGCTATACGAGCAGTGCATATATCTTCGTTTCCTGCCCACCTCCGTTTACGTGTTGTGGTTTTGTGCGAAAGGATTATGCACGTTTTGTTTTGTTCCCTCTGCGGGGCGTAGGGTTTGAAGAGGTACGGGATTCAAGCATCCCTGTATTATTACGACGCATGGTTTTGTTTGCAACTACAGCAGTAATACAAGGTACCGTGTTTGTCTTGCGCGTTATACGGTCGGCACCTGTGCTGTTCCTCACCCGCAGCACGATCGATCGTTTTCGTTTACCGAGGCAGAGACAATTGTTGCATTGCTTCTAGGGCGACGACTTGACTGGAATTGGCGTGTAATGATATTTACGGGGGAACGTAGTTCATAGGACCAAATATTGGTAGTAAAAATTGAGAAATATATAGGTTTTTGTGGCTACCGTAGGTCCTATTAACTACGTTCCCCCGTAAATAGTTATTATACTATGGTTGGGGGGCGGAGTAAAAGCAGCCAACTAACTGACTTAGCCTTTAGAAATAAACGCAACACGTCGAGCCACAAACGTGCTATTGACTATTGATAGTCGTGTTATTTACGGGGGACCGTAGTAAGTAGGAACTACGGTATACTCAAAAGTCTAAATATTTCCCTATTTTTACGAGCAATATTTGGTCCTGTTTACTATGTTCCCCCGTAAATAGTAGTCCGATGCAAAGATGAAGAACTCCGCGAAGTACCGCCCACGACTATACTGTGTCTTGGGGTCGTGCTACGGCAGCGTGGAAGCATTTTTTTTCTGAAACACGCTCACACCAACCAACATGGCTTGTGACTTGGCGGGACCCTTGCAGCTGCTAAACAACGATTCAAGCGTCGAGAGGCTGGGCGTCGGTTGGACGTTGCGCCATAATTTATTTTATCGAGACGTTCGTGATGGTTGACCATTTTTTTTTGCGTGGAGATATACTCGCGTTTTGTTGCGGACGGCTCAGCTGATGATGACTCGGTCGATGCTCATGTGTTTTTTTTTGTTGAAACACTCCGTCGTCACTCTATTTCGCACTTCGTTTATATTATAGTAAGCGCGATCGAAGTATCACACGCAGCTTGCAAAGATGGTTTTTGATTACATTTTCGATCTCACAGCCGAAGTGCATTTTTCATTGTTTCTAAATTAGACTCATCCCAGGGTGGGGGTTGCACTTTTTGAGGTCAATCGTTCCTGACCGGTTGAGCTCCTGAAGTGAGGAACTACCCGTTGGTATGATCATTGTACGAGTTTATTTGGTTGAGGACTATTTAATAGATTACTAGCGGATACAAAGGTTGGTCGGGTTGCGCGAACGAAAATCTTGGAAAGTCATGTTCCGGGTGAGATATTGAGCTCCTGACATTTATTGCTGCACCCCTACCGTGGGATGACCCAATATAGTTTGAGATCAATACAGCCTCTATGGCGCGATCAGCCAGAGACTCTCTCGGTTCATTCCCCGGCTTTGATTCGCCGCTAATCAGCGCTGCACTTCGTCGCAAAGAGTGGTTAATCTAGGCAAAATAAACACAAGACATTCGCGTTTGTTGCGGGCGGCTCGGCTGATATTGTCTCGATCGATGCTGGTGTTTTTTTCTCAGGGCGAGGTTGAGGGCTCCCCTGGAATTGTGTTGCAGAGCTTTGACGAGGGACAACAGCGTGAGGTAAGCCTTCGGATTTTTGCGCTGTTTCAACTTCTGGCATCCTTGACACTGCGAAACCCGTAGAGCGCTTCGTACCTGTGCGTCTACCTGCTCGGGTTATCTCACTCACGTGTTGACATGTGTTTGTCCTTTTTTTCCACAGCATTGGTCACGATCTAGATCATCTAGCTCATCTAGATCATCTAGATCATCTAGATCCTCTAATATAGGTCCAATGTTTGCAGTATGAGATGTTGTGTAGGAGCCGTATCATACATATCTCACCCGGTAGATACGTGCGCAAGAGCCGTGCCATAGAGATCATGCAGATCATACAGATCCCACCCGGAAAACATGATCTAGATCTTGCTGATCGTATGAATCAGGAACTGTTGTTTATATAGCTTAGGGACACTATACCACTCGGTCACTTTTTGTTGTTATATAGCACTCACTGTCCACTCTTAATAGACACTAGACCACTCCGCCACTTTTGTTGGCCATACAGCACTAGACACTACTACCTACGGCAGACACAAAAACCTATATATTTCTCTATTTTTACTACCAATATTTGGTCCTATTAACTACATCCCCCCGTAAAATAGACACTAGACCACTCAGTGACTTTTGTTGGTTTTATAGCACTAGACACTACACCGCTCAGTCACTGTGACTCAGTGGTCTGGTGGAAAATGCTATGTTTCGTATAGCCAACAGGAACCTGCAGTACTGCTGTGTCTGCTCCGAAAGATGTAGAGAATGAAATAGGATATGATCTCCATCTGATCTCCATCCGATATGTCCGATGTTTGTACGTTTTTCCACCATCTCACAGAGCTGCTGCGCTGGAAAGCGCGTTGCAAACCGGCAGCGGCTCCTTCCTGCGAGACGTTCTGGGGTCAGAAGGAGGCACGCTGCCAGCAAGGTACGCTACTTGGTATCCCCGATTCCTGAACATTAGTCATTAACCCAAAAACCCGAAATGGTTATCTCATATTTACCTGACTACAATTCATCAATTTATCCCCGTTGTTACATACTTCGAGCTATTACATTTCATGATAGCGAGTCGTGTCTTGTGTCTTGTACTAGGCTTTAGCATGTTTGGCGCTCGTGTAATCGGGTTGTGAGCGTTGCAGGCATGCCATGAGAGCGGGTCTACGTACAGACCTAGCGTGCAAGAGGGTTTGGCGGCGTGACAACATGGTCGTCTGAAAATATTGTTGTCGAACGTGCAAGTTGAGTTGCGTTGACGGCTTCAGGACATCATATATACAGTGCAGTAGATGTGGTTTGAATTTAACAACCGACCGCGAGTGCTTGCAACGGTTCGTCTCTGGCAAGGTCGCCGGTGAAGCGTCTGAAGATATAAAATGCATCATTAAAATGCTATTATTAGATCTGATTGCTCAGGCCAATACCTCGTGTGGGGTAGTGAAGGCAGTCGACCAGACTTTCTTTTTTGCTGTGTGCAGGTATTCTCGCTTATTGTTTCCGTGCAAAACAAATTATGAGTTGCTCCAATGACTCCTGAGTTTGGCATATTTTCCCCACGTTGTCGACAGTAGTTGAAACTGCACTGCGACTGTATGATACAGTGAGGTACCCGATTTAAGAGCCACTCGGAACAGCCCAGTGTTACCGGTCTTATCTCCGTGCCGCTCTTATTTCAAATTGGGTATCATACACCTGGTAGGTTTTAGTATATGCGCCACATTCATATACCTTGTAGGTTTTATTATAGTCGTCGCAAGGCGTGACACAAACCGATTTGGTTGCTCTTACAGTAACCGATGTGATGTATCTTGTCATGGACGTTCTTAAATTGGGTACCTACTTTACTGGCGTATTTTTCGTGCTCGAAGATGCTGCCCATGTGATTTATCTTGTCATGGACGTTCTTAAAAATCGGTACCTACTGTATTGGCGTCTTTTTTCGTGCTCGAAGATGCTGCCCCTCCTCCTGCTGAGTGCGCCATACGCCTTTTCTACTGCCCTCCCTGGTTGTGTCTTGCCTCGCAGGCTGTTCGTTGACTGGTACCTCTGCGAAGAGAGAGCGAACGACCTCGACATCTTCCTGGCGGAGACGTTTCCCGGAGCAGGTGCCGAACGTTTGAAGCGTGCGATGGTAGGGGTACACAGTACCTTGTACCTTTTTTTGTCCAAAAGCATGCCTGTTTGACGGGGCTCACCAACTAGACTAACAAACTACCTGGTAAAATATCGGCGGAATAACATTGCGTTACACAGATCATTCGTTATTATATATATGATTAGGCCATGGGATTGATGTTCATGGGGTGAGATTGTTCACGTCGGTGTTTGGGTATCGTAGCGGTAGAGATTTCCTCCAGTGAAGAGTATCTGTCAGTGGTCTAGTGGACAGGACTATTCAACTAACAGCATCACAAAAAATAGGTGCTTCTAGCATGCGTCGATTGTCTAAATCGTCATCATTATCGAACCGCCGTAAAAAAAACATCATGATCGTTGAAGAGGTAGACTATCTGTAGTGAGCGTTTGTTTGCGGCGAGATGGCTAGCCTCGATAATTAACCGTAAACCATGCAAGGGTTTGTTTAGTAGGGTATACCTGGTGTACTCTAGGGTGCCCGGTACCACATCTGACTGTTATTGCTATTTCTCGGGTATCTACCGGGGTACCCGCAGAGTATATGCAATTTGCCCTATACTTAGTACACACCCTTGACACCATGATAGACAGTAGTGCACGTTTATTTGCTGCGAGATGTCTAGCCCTCCACAAACGATGATATCAGTAGTGAGCGTTTTTGTTTGCGGCGAGATGCCTAGCCTCGGTGCGCCTACGTGGTCGTCGTGAGTAGTGCAAGCGTTTCCGCCTTTTTAGGCTTATTTTGCATCAGTCTGGCCTCATGAAGGCCTCATAAAGGGCGTTCTGGGTGTGAAAACGTTTATCTCACAACTCTCGTCGTGCCAGCTGTCAGGGGCCTCGTTCGGTCCAAATACATGGACTGCTTCCGCTATACCAGGTACAGCAAAACGGCAACGGGGCTGCCATGACGGTGACAAGCGCTGACGCCGCCTTTTGTTTCTCTCTGTTGTGTCTTCGATGTTGCGTGGCGTTGCATTTCGGGAGCGATGACTCCCGCTCCCCGCCGGTCGCCCCGCTTGTTTTATAGAAACACCTTCTTTCGAAGCGTGCGGGGGTAGCTGACGGCAGTGCGAAGCAACCGTTGCCCTTTTTCGTGTCTTTCTTTTCGCCTCACACGCGTTATTTATGTTGCTGTTGTTGTCGCTCAGACGTGGTGGAGAGACCTACTCTGTTTTCATGCCGGTACAAGATCCCGCACCAGCACGGTATGTCTCTCGCAGACGTGTTCGGTCACTTCGAGGCCGCCAAGGCGAAGGTCAGTTGTGCGACGCGCGGTCGAGGCAGTAGCATTTTTATATTCAGTACAAAATATCGACTATTAATTTGATCGAACTCACAGCTAACGTATTTGAATTATTGTTTATGTGAGTATCGACTATTAATTTGATCGAACTCACAGCTGACGTATTTGAAATATTTTTTATAAAATACGGCGTGCTGCTGTAAGTTCTTCCAGTCGGTCGATACTCAACTTTTGCAAGCTGTCCGTAATACTTCGGCCGCGCGTTTAGTTTTTGTGAAGTGTAAGAAGGAAATTATGCGATAGCACGAACACGACGCTTTTGCTTGGCCGTGCGTAGGAACAGCGGTGACCGGCGATCGGTAACCATCTAGCGTGTCCGACCTGGTCAATACCGTGTCGCCGCACAATTTTGGATGTCTGTCGCTGCTGTTGAACTTTGCGTATTGTGAGACTAAAAATATGTGGTGTTCGCTTCGGCAGGGTATCAGAGAGACTCGGCGTGGACTCTCGTGCTGTAGTCTTGTTTTGTGGGTTAGTTGTACTGCACGCAGTATATTGACGGCATGCCACATGCAATCGCCGTTCATGTTTTGTTTGATACTTCTCTAATGTGATTCTCTAGAGGTGCCGCCTTTATACCGTGATAGTATATGCTGTTATTGCGCCTTTCGAGATGTTAAAGTTGAGCTACGGGGGCCCAGTGTGTTCTGACTTTTCTTGCGCGGGATCTCCCCCCTTCTCTCGTTTTCGCTTCGATTTCGGTCCCAGTCTGGCCTGCGTTTTCTGACACTGGCCTTCCCCCTTCGCCCTTCGCCCGCCTTCTGTTTCGTTTCCGTCCTCGGTGCTCCCAGTTGAGCTTAGCCTCTTACGCTGTCGGGCAGACGACCCTGGAGCAGATTTTCAACAACTTCGCAGCTACCAAGGACAACCCGGAAGTAAATTTGAGGGCTTCCGATGCGCCGTAGACCGAAAGAAACGGCCGAGGGCAATAACGTCGTGACTCTCATGACGTGTCGAGGGAATGCCTCGTGTTGAGTATATGGGGTGGGGAAAGCGGTGGCGGATTCCAGTAGGCGTTGTGCTTAGAGTCACTGGAGTTGCTTGCGTTGCATCCCCGTGTTGAATGAACGACGTGAGGAGAGTGGTTGCTGGTTCCAGCAGGCGGTGCGTGAGGAGAGTGGTTGCTGGTTCCAGCAGGCCGTGCTGAATAGTGCCACCGGGGTTGTTTGCTTTGCACCCCCTTGTTGAATAGATGGGGCGAGGGAAGCGGTGGCTGGGCTATATACTTGCGTTGCCCCCACGTGTTGAATAGATGGAGTGTGGAAAGCGTTGGCAGATTCCAGCAGGCCTTGCTACAGAGTGCCACCGGAGTTGTTTGCTTTGCACTCCCTTGTTGGATAAAGGGGCGAGGAACGCGATGGCGGGGGTATACTTGCGTTGCACCGACGTGTTGAACACATGGATTAGAAAACCGGTGGCCGATTGCAGCAGGAGGTGCTGCTTAGTGCCACCGGGGTTGGGCACGTCGCATGTCCACTTTCTCGTCGGATGCTCGGAACGCATCAAGAGGCGTTATTTTGCCGCTGTGCTGCTTGTTGAAAATAGACATATTGTGTCAAATTTTGTTTTTATTTATGTTGTGCAGATGATGCCGTTCTATACCCGTGCGGTATCGTAGCAATGTATGCAAACAAGTGTCACGCACGTAGAGAGCGGGGGGGGGGGGGGAGGCGGACACCGACTGCCTTTCGAACGGGTTGCAGTTTTGTTTTTTTGTGGCTATTGCGCATCCTGGATGAGTGTGTCCGGCTTCGGACCAATTTTGTTGTGTACCTGTCGAAAGATGTCTTAGCATTCGGTTTTCCTGGTTCTGATCGTACTACGGTAACGGTATTCATTGTTCCAGTTTTTCGCTGGATTTGGTTGTACTTTTGTTTGTAGGTGTCAGACTGGACGTTTTTTTGGCCATGAGGTTATAGCTCTTTTGATGCAAGGTTTGTGGTGCTCGAGTGTCGTGTTTGTGAAAGAATATACGGACGACGATGGAAGCGTATAGACGGCCTACGGGCTATCGTTCAAAGCAACGAGATCGTTTACGTCTCGCTCTCGTGTTCCAGGGATCGTACACACTGCTGCCCATTGATGATGATGTTAGGCACAAAAAAGCAAAAAAAAAAAGGCGTCCCAATGGAAGGAAAACATTACTACAAGAGGCTAAAAAAAACGTCGCGATGGAGGAGAAAGCAACGACAGAATGACGCAAGCGAACGGTGCTACATAAAGACTGCGGTAGTTGCGGTAGTTCATCCCGTACCGCCTTCAAACCACTGTCTGCATTATTGCTGACAAGCTGCACCATTGGTGTGCACCGCATCAAAATTGGGACACCAGCTCGAAAGAAGTGTGCCCGCGTATGTGAATCGCAAATCTCCCCCAATGCGATGATAAAAATAGTTGCCTGACAAGCGCTCCAGGACAAGATAAGATTTCACCGGACGCATGCATGCTCGTACCAAGAACAGCGCACGTCGTGCGATGCAGGCTGGGAACCGAAAACATCTTCGTACAGAACCATGAGCAGACCGCCATTCATCGCCATGTCACCTCCAACAGCATTTGCACAGCAGACGCCACACATAGCCAAAAACCATTTGAGAAAAAAAATGGACTCCACTTCGTTTCGAGATCAAACACCGGTGGGTGTCACCCCCTTCTCTCCCAAACTCCGAATTTCCCCTCCGCTATTTCGCGTACAAAAAAAAAAAGTGCAAACATCGTTTCGAGATAAAAACCGGCGGGTTTCTACCCCCCTCTCTCCCTCCCAAACCCCTACCTGAAAAAGCCTGCTACAGCCTATACCCACTCCCTGGGCGTCTTGAAAGCCTCCGTGGTTTCGGCTTCCTTGCTGCCCTCTTCCGGATGGAAGTCGTGCGTACGGCCACCAACTGCAATAGAAAAAAAAAATGATTCCGAAGTTTCTCACCGCTGTTTTGCCTCAAAAAAGGTGTGGAAAAATTAGGTCCGAGACTAAAACGATGGGTTTCATTTCATCCCCATATCTCCCCCCCCCCAAACCCCCCAAACCCCTGCCTGAAAAAGCCTGCTACAGCCTATACCCACTCCCTCGGCGTCTTGAAAGCTTCCATGATCTCGGCTTCCTTGCTGCCCTCTTCGGGGTGGAAGTCGTACTGCCACCTAGCCGTCTCGGGGAGGGACATGAGGATGGACTCGATACGGCCGCCCGTCTTCAGGCCGAAGACAGTCCCTCGGTCGTACACCAAGTTGAACTCCACGTATCTGTTTCCCCGGTGTGTAGGACAGGGGGTGATCACGCGGTGGTGGTTTTCGAAGATGAGGGGTGGTGGGAGGGGGAGAGCACAGTGAGAACATCTAGACTTTTGGTTGGATACATAAATGATCCCGCATCTGTTAATGTCGCTGCAGTAGAGATCCCTCTATTGCGCCGGTTGATTAGTGCCGATTGGCCGCTATAGTGACTGTGAAATCGCTTGGCACAGATGGGAACAGCCAGTAGTGGCGGTATGCAGAGTAGTGCCGGTTGCCGCCATAGTGCCGGCATTTCCGGCTGGCACACACCGGCACTATAGAGGGACCACTACTGTATTCACGCTAGTGTGATGCAATGGCCAATGCTGCAATCGTCATATATTTTCGACACGTTTTCTCTCTCAAGTCCTACAGGGGATCAGATCCATTACTATAATGCAGTGTTTTGCGGCTGCGATGTCGACCTTCGTATTATTTTGTACGAAGCCACTACTATTGTAGCAGCGGGGCCCTCCCTTCGTGCGCATCGCACCTTCCGCAAGACCAGGGTTTTGCAATATAATGGAGGGGGGGGGAGGGGGGGGGTACCCATTCGTTGCTTGCCTTAGGCATTTGACCATTGACGACGCATCCCTTTCGAGAGGGGGCACCTTCGAGACGGGGGGCGCTTTTAGGGCCTCCTATGCATATCAGCGGCTGCTCGCGAGCTCTCGCGCAAGTGCATACCCTACCCTAATTATTTCCAATTCCTAAGCTTTCCTACTTTTTTTGTGTTTCTATGTATGCACCACCATGACACTAAGTGATACGCTGGCGTTTTTGAATGGGGTGCAGGGCCGTCGGCGCTAGTGGCCCAAAGCCGGTGGTGATGAACAAAAGGTTACCCCTCCCCCACCCTAGATGGGGTCGCCAGTGCGTCGTCTTCAATGCTTCGTACCAGGTATAACCTTCAGCCAATCTTCCCAAAGGAGGGTGAGGATGGAAGTATGGAAGGATTCAAACGTCGGATAGATCATATCCCAGTTGATGATCTATGTGATCTGTGTCATTCAGGGAAGATAGATCCCTACCTGGTAGTCTATATGATCTGCATAGCCTATAGATCATATATATCATGTTGCTGGGTGAGAGCCGTATGATCTGCATGATCCAGTAAATACTTCCTAGGTTGGGTGATCTATACTCTGCACAGATCCCGCACAACATAGCATGTCGACAAATACGGGATCTAGATGATCTAAATGATCTAGATGATGTAGATGATCTAAATGATCTATATGATATACAAGGTTCCCCTCCGGGATGTGGGCATGGGAGTGGCGCAAGTTAATTTACATTGCCTGCGTGAAATGATATTGTTGTACAGTAGTACAACAAAAGTTTGCACGAATTTTGTATCAACCGCAGTACTGGAGTGTGCTGTAGTGCTGCGCCACGGGATCGTACAGGACATTGCACGAGTTTGGTTCGGGGGGCGAGC
>JBBMKB010066599.1:1025-15110 GCA_037833945.1 Alaria marginata
CCTTACTCGCCACTGAATATGGTAATATGAAATAAGAAAGGTGATTAATATCAGATATATATCTGTTTTTCGGTCTGTGTAATGTACATGCTGTCTCCCTGGCGCATGTGTGCTGCTGACTCTGTGCTGACGGCTTCTGATACGTCTCGACCACCAGTCGAAGACCTTTTCCTCAGCCCCGCAGCTCGTAAACGAAGGCCTTTCGGCCTGGAGCATGTTAGCTACCGTATACATTATTACATACCATGGTACATAATAAAAAAGTATGTAATATATATGCGAACTACGTTCGGACTGCATGATGGTTATTCAGGTTTTGAATTTCTAGTAAATAGTCAAGCGGCGTTTCTCGTTGCCGCCCTTGAAGACGAACAGTGTCTTCCGTTTACTACGATAGTACTATTGCCGACAAAAAAATGTTTCGTGTATCCCACGTATATCCTGCTGACGCAGGAGCGGGGCGGAGCAGGCGGACTTTCAAGTCCCGAGCCGTGTTTCATGTTTCACTTTCAAATTGTTATGTTGACAATTTATTCTCGGGTTTCCACAAGACGAGGCGTTTCAAAACGATCGCTCAAAAACCGCGGGGCAATTATAGAATGTCCAATTTACACGTAGCCTGGAGCTCGTTCCAGAAATCAGCTCGTGAACGCGATGATATCGTCTATAGCACTTCATGCTCGACGAAAATGCCATTGGGGAAACTGATACGTTGCATCGTGACACCAGCCGCCTGTTCACCGATTCTGCTCGTCTCTAGAAACTGCAGGTCGCTCGAAATGTGAGTTCGTGTCAGAGATTGGTTATGTTGCTGTTTTAAGCTTATCCTAGCACCAAACATCACGAATCAACACACATGGATCAGCCGGATTTTCCTTTCCGCCTGTCGACAACGGATCGTGTCGGCATAGGACTCCTCTCACACACCACATAGAAGGCGGTGCTCTTTTTCACCGCTTTTAGCTGGGGTGGCTGCTTGTGGGCGAGCTTTCCGTGACCTCAAGACGTGTACCAACAGGCTGTCATTTGGTGTGTTTCAGCATCGTACGTTTTGGGTTTAGTACAGTGCCGACCTCGAGCTACCTAGCTTCAGTCCACTAGCGGAACGTGGGGAGCTTCCGTGTGTGGCATAAGTGACGGCGACCCGACTAACGGATACTACAGATACGATCATGTGACGTGGTTGCCCTGTGCAGGCTCTGCGATTGTAGTTTGAGTGGGGTTTAAGCTGTCAAAAGCGTCCAGTGATATGCAATGTTTGAGTTTTTCGCGGGAGTTTCCGCGGCTATCCGCGGTTAGTGGCGACGATGGCCGCGGACAGCCGCGTAGACTGTCGTCGATATCGACTATGCCCGCGGTGATCTCCGCGGTGACATCCGGGTGAAATCTGTGGTGGCATCCGCGGTGATGACCGCGGTGACATCCGCGGTGATGTCCACGGTGATGTCCACGGTGATTCCCGGGGTCATGCGTCGGTGATGCCCGCCGTGCGGTGATGCCCGCGGTGATTCGCGCGGTGATGTCCGTGGGGATTCCGGCAGACATGTCCGTGGTGATGCCCGCGGTGATTTTGGCGGTCATGCCCGTGATGATATCAGCAGTGATGTCGGTGGTAATTCCCGCTGTGGTGTCTGCGGTAACTCCCGCGGTGATGTCCGCGGTGATGTTCGCGGTGATTCCTGCAGTGATGTCTGCGGTGGTTTCCCGGTGATGCCCGCGATCACGCCCCACCGTCCGCCCTTGCCCATAACACAGTGCTTCCCGGGATTCCCCCCCCCGGGGGTAAATCCAGGGATATATATTTTCCTACGTTTTTACGGACATGTCCGCGGCTACCTCCGCGGCCACGACCGCCCGAATGTCCGCGGAAGGCCTGTGGCTGTAAATAATGTCTACGGCAATGTCCGCGGACATCTGGGGACAGCGCCACCGATGTGTCGGCGAATGTGTCCACGGCAATGTCCGCGGACGTCGGTGGACGGCGCCACTGATGTGTCCACGGATTTGGCCGCGAAAATGTCGGCGGACACATCTGGCGACACCATCGTCCGCCCCTGCCAGTACCACAGTGCTTTCCGGGAGCGTCCCCACCCTGAAGTGAATCTCACACACCGACCTGATACGTATAACCGTGAAGAGGCGTAGCCGATTGAACCAACAGACCGCTCTGTGCGGAAGCGGACCGCCTCGGGGGTGTCCGTGAGCGTGTCCGCGATGTCATCTAATGCCGTAGGTGTGTCCGCGGAGTTGTCCGCGGACGTTCCCGCGGAGATAGCCGTGCACATGCCGGCGCACATCCGCGGACGTAATCGCGGACATTGCCACCGACATCCATATTGCATCCGCGGACATCCGCGAACACTACGGCGGGCTGGACCGTCGACACCGCTGCGGATATGTCCAGACTGTCTGCAGATGTCCCCGGCCGTCCGCGGACCTTATGTCCGCGGACATTCGCGGAGGTCCGCGGCTGTATCCGCGGACAACCGCGGGGGTCCGCGGAGGTCCGCGGGTGCATCTGTGGAGCTTCTCGGAGGACTTTAGACACGTCGACGGAGTCCGCCGACGTCCTCGCAAAAATGTCAGTTTATGTATAACGCTGGGTGAATTCCACACACCAACCAGACAAATATAATCGTAAAGCGGCGTAGCCAAATGAACCAACGGGCCCCTCCGTGCGGAAGCGGAGCGCCTGGGGAATCTGATTAGTCATCGTGGGCATTACCACGGAAACCACCGCGGGCATCAACGCGGATATCACCGCGAGAACTTGCGCGCACATCAGAGCGGGCATTACCGCGGAAACCACCGCGGGCGTCAACGTGGACATCACCGCGAGAATAACCGCGCACATCACCGCGGGAGTCACCGCGGGCATCACCGCCCCAATTACCGCGGACATCACCGGACGTTACCGCGGACGTCACCGCGGATGTCACCGCGGAGATCGCCGCGGGATCGCCGCGAGGATGGCCGCGGATGTAGCCGCTGATATCACCGCGAGGATCGCCGCGGAGTCATCCCCCGGTTGGGGTGCAGTAATCAGTTTCTGAGCTACTGGCATGAGGAGCTCAATATCTTACCCGAAACATGACTTCCAAGATTTTCATTCGCGCAACAACAATCAACATTCTTATCCGAATCATCCCACGGTAGGGGTGCAGAAATAAGCTCCTGAGCTCCTGACATGAGGAGCTCAATATCTCACCCAAAACATGAATTCCACGATTTTCGTTCGCGCCACCCAATCAACATTTATATCCGCTAGTCCTTAAACAACTACACTCGTAAAGTGATCAGACCAACCGGTAGCTCGTCACTTCAGGAGCTCAACCGGTCAGGAACGTTTGACCCAAAAACGTGCAACCCCTACCATGGAATGACTCATCCGCTAGTCCTAAAACAGACACACTCGTAAAATGATCATACCAACCGGTAGCTCCTCACGTCAGGCGCCCAACCGGCCAGGAACGTTTGACCCCAAAAACCGTAACCCCTACCGTGGGATTATTCCGCGGGTATAGCCGCGGATGTCACCGCGGATCACCGCAGACATCACCGCGGGCACCTCTCCTACCGTAGTTTTCGTCGCTCTGACCCATCTGTCGTAGCATCCGGTAACCACCCTGATATCTCGCCCGCTATTTTCCGTATCTCTCCCTATTACCGCTACGACACCAGCCAGGTTTCTAACTGTACGACATCGTTCCCTGACGGTTTCATAACTAACACCGCTACTTTCGTTTCGGAGTATCTTGTTTCCGAATGGTTGTGTTCCTATGAACTCCTTCCACCCCAACAAGTCTGAAGCTGATGAAGTCGTACCCTACAGCAGATAGTGTTTCCTAGGTCATGCTGTTTTCTCACCGATGGTCTCTCCATTCCCATCACTGCTTCAGCTAAGTTAAGCCACGCCCAAGGTGTTCTCAAATATCCTTCGAGTCATCCCACGGTAGGGGTGTAGCAATAGGTCCCTGAGCTCCTGACATGAGCTCGATATCTCACCAGAAGCATGATTTTCAAGCTTTTCGTTCGCTCAACCCAATCAGCATGTCTATCCGCTAGTCCTAAGCGAAAGCGCTCGTAAAGCGACTATATCAACCAGCAACTCTTCACTTCAGGAGCTCAACCGGTCAGGGACGTTTTACCCTAAAATGTGCAACCCCTACCACCGTGGGATGACTCCTTCCGGTATTTTATTGTACGCGTGCACGCCAGGTACGAGTGGAACCTGTACCATCCTTTTCTCTCAACCACTCGTTTGGGAAGTGTATATACCCTTGTCGCGATCGGTGCCGGCCCTCGGAATTTCGCTGCCGGCCTTGAACGTTATATTGGCACGACCGCACATGAAACCGGAAACGGACTTGTCACAGCACTCGTACACTCAACGAGAAGGGTGGTCCACAAGTTCCGAGAAATGTATAATCGATCAGAAGACAAGGACCACAAGTCAGTCCCAAACTAAAGGACGACCCCTAACGGCGTATCTCGTCGCGTTCCCGCACGCTTACGACCCCGATATGTCTGTCGTATGTCACCCGATTTTAATTTTCAACCGCCCCTAGGGCCTCTACGTTACCGGCCTGTGACCATCATACGTACGTGTAACAACTGAATACTATCTGCATTATACGCGACGTCGCCTCGTGTCTGGGATTGCGCTGGGTGCACCGACCGTGAATCAGCGACGAGAAGCTCGTCTGACACTGCAAATAAAACATCTCCGAAGCGTTTGGGAGGTCCGACGATTATAATAAACTACGCAGCGCGCTCGAAGCATGCCGTTGCGCGGACAATAAGACCAGAAGCTCCACCTCTACGTCGAATCCATGGAGATATTGTACTGCAGCTCGAATGTTTCGAAAGCGTGTGTTGCCACACTTTCTGTTGTAACATTGCGACGAGGGTTCGTTCGTGCCCGGCATATAGTTTCAATAAAGCAGCATCGAGATCTCCCTGCTGCGACGAGCCAGAAACTCCCACCAAGGGTTACCACCCCCGCGTGTTGATTATTTGTCAAGTATGGCGGGATCTCTTCGCCGAGAGTTGGCACCCTGTTCAAACCAAGCACTAACGAAACCGATGTTGTCGGCGGTACACCCCCCGCAGCCAAGGATGTGCAGGCGGAATGGTCTGCTTTTAATATACAATCCTACTGGTCGTGCCGCTGTCGGGTATCAATGTCAGCCACAAATTGGAGTCACCCTGCACATTCTTCAAGTACCATCAGAAGGCTTTCCCAAACCGGGGACACCGTGCTGGTGCCCCCTCTTTTCTGGGTTCTGGATACCTTCTAACCCGTATTACCTTACGAGGGAAACTCCACAAAACGGCAAGACCGTGCATCTGCAGTACCTTAGGCGCTTTACCCTAAAATACTCCTTGTTTCCCTTCAACCGGCAATCTTCACCCAAAACCCGGCAAGCGATCTCGTAACGGCGCTTACTGTAGCCGGCTTTGCAAGTTACCTTTGACCCATTGTTAGTCCAACCCGTCACTGGAGAGTCTGCCCCCGACTTTGGTAGGCACTAACGGTTGTATGCTACGGCAGAGGTGTACCATTGGTTCTTCCTGGAGAAGCTCTACACTACTAGAGTACCTCATCCAAAAATTTATCTGGAGAAAATTAAAAGTTTTCCGCGATGAACAATCCCTAGGTTTTCCGCGACGAACAATCCCATGGCCAAGGTATACAACGAAACATGTCGAAAACAATTCCATGAAGTTCCGACGATTCTGGGTTAAGAATACTGTTGTAACATTGCGACGTAGCTAAATTCGTATAAAGTTTGGGATTACTGAGGCCTCTCTGCTGCGACCAGCCAGAGACTCTCACCCAGGGTTACTACTCCCGCGTTGATTCTCTCGCGATCAACTCGGCATCTCGTCGCAGAGAATAGGTACCCCGGTAAAATTAACAAAACAAACTAATGCCGTGGCGGTACACCCCGCCACCACTATGGACGGGTGGGATGGTCTGTGTTTTTTATTGTAGCCTCCTTGTACTTGTCGAGCTGCTGCCTTGCACCGAAGCTAGACTCAGAGTGGGCTCACTCTATGCATTCTCCAAGTGTTACCAGGAGGCGTTCCCGAAGCGGGGATGCCATACTGTCGTCCCCGCTTTGACGGATTCAGATTACTGTTGTGACATTGCGACGTAGCTTAATTCATACCTGGTATATAGTTTGGGATTAATGAGGCCGCTCTGCGGCGGCATGAGATCACACCCATACTTGTTGCCTGTTTCCCCTTATCTCAATGTCGACTCTCTTTGTACGGTTTGTTGGAGCTAGGGTGGCTTCTCTTCCCTGATTATCCCCAAACTTCTAGTAGAGGATCTTACGGGATCGGCTCCCGTCGGTTGTCCCGAGGGAAACCCGCGTACGATTCCCTAAACGCCTTCGACAGTGGCAGTGCGTCTGCGTCTTTAAACGCCGTGTCCCGTGAGCGCTTTGCCCCCTTAGACCCCGCCGCCGATGCCGTCACTCCTACGTATCTGCCCGCGACGGCCGTCGATTTCCACCCGACGTATTCCATAAGGACGTCCATGGCCGTACCGTCCACGTGGTGGCTAGCCGCCCCCCCCACTCGGAAGGAGTGCAGCGTGTACCGCCTGTCGTCCATACCCGCTGCCCGCGAGTGGGTGTGGAAGTTTGAGGTCATCTGCGCTGGTGTCAGCGCCAGATTCCCTTTATCGCCGTTTGCTCGGACGCTCGAGAACAGGAAACCTGAACCCTCCGCGAGGGCCCACTGCATCGGCTATTGTTGCTGCTCATCGGATAGCGTGTACTCCCCCCACAGTTGCCACTAGTACAACGGCCGCTACTGTGCGTATCCTACGTGTATTAGTGGATCGTACGTGTGTGTCGAGCGACGGTAGGTATCGTGGTGGTTGATCTGGTGGGCTTGCCGTAGTACTGCTATCATTGCTGTTGCGACTACTGTCGATATTGCTGCGGTCTGCACTCTTCCGATTGCGACCCGAGCTACGCGTGCTGCAGCTACTACCACCACCTCTGCCCTGGTACGGCGCTACTTCTGCTACAGCCACCTCTACCCTGGCGTGGCGAGATGTACGGGCGAGGAAATATTATCTGGGGCGACTATAAACGACCGCGCGGGGTGACACTTTTGGAACCGGGCGAGTGCCGCTACTGCTGTTACGGAAATATTAATCGCTCCCATATCCTACCTCTGCTGCTGAGGCTACTGCTATGCCGCTTGTAAGGCATATCGGAAACGAGCATAACGAAATAGTACAGCGGGTACGTGGCAATGTTGCTTCTGCTGTTGTTCTGCACGGCGTCGGCTCGTACGAGTAGGTTTGGTGGTGTGGACAGTGCGTGGCTACCGACCCCCATGTACCCGGGAAATACCGAGCTGTTAGTGCTACGTAGGGTGAGACGCCGGGGTCCGTATACCGAGTGAACACGCGCCTGGAGGGGAGGGACGAGAGGGGCAGCACCCACACAACCACAATACAGGAAAAATACAGGAGACACCGAAAGAAAAAAAACGAAAACCCCACGCAGAAACGAAAACAAAGAAAAGAACCTTTCGACCACGGTTCCAACGAAGCGCCGAAAGAGACACGTGAAAACCTCGAGGTACGGAACCATGCCAAGCGCCCTTACCAGTACGACCACACACCTCCCGCGGGATCTCGGGGCGAGAAGACCGGACCAGCGCCACCAGTTTCTCGTTTTCTTTGCGCTGCAAGGCCTCCACCGCTTGCGAACGCTGCGCTGCCGATCGCGCGCTTAGCTTGGCAGCCTCTGCACCTGCCGCGTCCGACGACGCCGCGGCTCCTTTCCCTGGCCCAGGTATCTCCTCCACGCTCTGCTGCTGCTGGGCCGGGATAGCGACCGCCCGGCCCGGCTGGACCGGTGAAGATGTGGTGCTCGCCCCGTTGGCTGGCGCCGGCTGCTCTGCGTGGGCTGCTAGCTCCTCTGCTGGTGCTTGCTGTGGGACCACCAGTGCTGGCAAGTACACCTTGGAGCCCTTTGCGAAAATGAGAGGTCGTAGAGCCTCCAAAGCCCACGAGACCAAGATCCTCACCCCTTCTGCAGTTTTGAACGAGGCTGTCTCCACTGCGGAAGCCGCCACCGCCGTCGCCTCCTCCATCGATTCGAACACCGATGTGTCGGCAGTGCAGCGGGCCGCCACCAGGGGTGCCAAGCGCGATGCACACTCGGCCGGGCTAACCTTAGAAAAGTTCGCTCCGTCGTGGTGGACTATGCGCGTCAAGTCGAGGACGTTTGGCTGGCCACGCAGGCCCGCCTTCGTGCACCGCAGTGCGCTCCTCTCCCAGTCAGGGGAAAGCGGGGTGGCGCCCGCGGCGACCGCTGCGTCCGACATACCGCTGCTGTTGAACATAACCTCTGCGTTGTTCTAGCCTCCTTGTACTTGTCGAGCTGCTGCCTTGCACCGAAGCCAGCCTCAGAGTGGGCTCACTCTATGCATGATCCAAGTGTTACCAGGAGGCTTTCCTGAAGCGGGGATGCTATGCTGTCGTCCCCGCTGTGACGGATCCACATTATCCGTGAATCAGAAAAAACATTGGCCGGAAAGTGCTACCTCTATCGTAGTACGCGTCAACGTTCCAATCAAATTCAATGTACAACCGAAGCGCAGGGGGATGGGGGACACGGTGTGGCAGTTCCAGCGCGACGCGCTCTCCACCGGAACGTACGAAAAGAAGCGTACGTGATGTGTTTAACGTACCTAGCACCGCGCAAACTTCTAGGCTACCGAACACCCGGACAAGTGCCCCCTCCTTTGGTTTGCGTCTCACCCCGACATCGATTGGATGGAGGAGTGCCCAGCCGGCACATATTATTTCCCCACATCATCAAGAGGTTCTCTTTTGATACTGCAGATTGGGGCTCTACCGCGGCGCATTGGCTAGCGGACACCCGATTTCCACCCTGGCGGGCACGTCCAAGAGAGAATGTTGTTTGGTGGAATCCACACATAGTGGCCTGTTCAGTGGCAGGTATGCTCATGTTACTCATTTACGAAGAGAGTGCAGTAGCACAAGTATCGTCATGCTCGAAGCGTATAGTGCCGTCCGATCGATCGAGTCTCGGATGCATTACTCAACCCAGCATCCCCCGGTTTGCTTCCTGTGGCCTGTTTTCTTCAAGCAAACACACGTCGTATCGGCACCCTTACCACTGAAATCCCAGAGCGGGTGAAACAAACAAAAAGCGCCCCTCCCTTTCACGTGTGGCCCGACGGTGTCGGCAACGAATGCGAGCCTTCACCATATCTCCGGGTCAAACCATCCTGCTCCCCATCGTCGGATCACAGACATCACGGATCATCGTGCGGAAAGTAAAAATGCATACGTAAACGCCAAGCAACGAGGGGTTTGGAGTCATCTCACGGTAAGGGTGCACCAGTAAGTACCTGAGCTCCTTACATGACATCGTCAATATCTCACCCGAAACATGACCTCCAAGATTTTCGTTCGCACAACCCGATCAACATTTCTATCCGCTAGTCCTCGACAGCAAATACACTCGTAAAAAAAATACCAACTGGTAGTTCCTTTTTTGAGGACCTCAACCGGTCGGGAACGTTAGACCCCAAAAAGTGCAACCCCTACCGTGGGATAACTCTGTGAGCTGCAGGATGAAGACCGAGCCCACCTTCCCGAACACCGGAACCGCGGTCATGCCGGGATACTTGCGGAGCACACCCAACTGATACAACAACGAACATGGCACTGTCCACAGTTCTCCCAAGTATAACAAAATACAACGTAATATCGCACCGAACACCTACAATCCCTACCCTACCGCCCTACATACCCGAGACTTATACCGCGCACGTGTACACTCACACCCCATTTTTTTACTACGTTGCCCGACCACAGGAAGAAACTTTACTCGAGTTAACACGCGTCCCGGCCGCCATGTCACATACTGTCCGTGGAATTTAATAGCACATCAGGATATGTTTCCATCAACTAACCCAAGGGGTAAGGTTTATACCTTATAAAGCTGTACCACACATAAGGAATTTGGCGTTTGAACGGCTGCTGCCGCAGGGGGGGTGATACTTTTGTTCTTTGTGGAGGCTGCTCACTTAAGGACCTCTATACCTCACCCCAAAGAGCATATTTTTCGATGAGAATCGAAAGTGCTACAACCACGATGAAGGGACTCACGGCCTAGGTTTATAACAAAACGTTAAACATGGCACAACATGAATGCCATTCCGATAATTTCGGGTCAAGGAACCCCGTCCTTCAGAAATAGTGCAGCCTAAACGTTCTACACTACTAGACTATTAGTATTGAAACCTCCATCGCAGCACGTGTGTTTGGTGATTTTACAACATCAAACCCCCCTCTCCACAAAATCAAGTCGAATCTGACATGACATTCTTAACAGCCCGCGAGATTTTCTCATGGTTCGCAGCGACGTGCACACTTTCTGATGTACTGGAGTTTTCGATCAACATATCCCGTCGAGCTAAACGTGCAAGAGTCGCTCACAGCAAGGCAGCCCGCAATCTGCGCAAACAATGAACTCTGATGCCTCGTCGGTGGTACCTGCTTAACCAGTTTTGACACAATATCCCAAATCTGATATTACCGGTAGTCTCTCCAGCCGTGAACAACAAGAAAACAACAGTGCCCTGGCTTCGAGAGGGCTGTGCAGGACAACTCAAGAGGTTGAATACAAGCGGCAACCTCCGTTACGTATGTCGCACGCGGTCGATGGCGTCTACATCTTCTGTCCTTGCCCCAGCATACTAATCGGCCGTACGCAGGGGATATAATCCAGGCATCATCACTCGTCGAATCTCCCGTTAATGTACAAAACCATTCTACAAACACCTTAACCGACCAAACTACACGCTTTTGACACCTCCTACTTGGATCAGTCATTAATATACTAAATTAAAGTCACTGGGTTAAACCAAAATTAACCTCGCGCTTGTTACATCGTCCCCTCAACCCGACCAGTAATTGCATCCGCTCATTCCAAGAGGCAAACCTAACCGAACCAAGAGTTTTCGAGGCTGCCTGTTACTCTGAATTCAGGGCCCTAGCCCAACGCTAGCCCAACACTAGCCGGCGCATGCGGCAAGCATCGCCCTTTTGTTTTAAGCCTTCACCATGAACCGCACCTGCAAAACGACATGTGAGACGGTCGGCGACAGACGAGAGCTCAGAAAACATAACAGCGATGCCAAGGTATTTGCGCAGATATATGCTGAGCGTTCGTGATACCATCTGTAAAAGCTTTTGAGGGTTTGAGACGTTTCAAGCATCAAGGACATTTATTAATAGACGAAGAGCAAACGTTGACTTAGTAACGAGAACGGTACCTGGTATTTCAGATACTTCGAGGCCAACGGACGGAGACAGCGCGGGCAACTAACGTGCCACCGTGCGATTTAAGGGCAAGCATTTTATAGTGCTGTCTTCGAGCACTAGCAAATATCCAGCATCACGCCGGAGAACTTCCAAACCAGACACGCCTAGTGCATCGACTCCAACATTTTTATTACCAGGCCGGCAGCAGGGCTCATCTTCTCAGGGTTTGGTGCGCTGCCCAATAACACATTCTACGATAGAGGTTCACCATTTCGTTTCTCGAGCTCCTTCCTTGAGGAGCTCTATGCCTCACCAAAAAACTGGTTTTCACCAAACTAAAAGTGCAATCCGATGAACAAGCCCGTGGCCCATCTATGTATACAAGAAAAGCATATATCAGAAATATAATGACATTCCGACGGGTTTGGGGTAAGGAACTTGTCATCCAGAAAACAAAACGCCTAAAATGCTACCTCTATGGTGGAACGCGCCATACGAAGGCATGGGTCATCACTGACCTCGATAAGGCTGATCCATTCATCTTCGTCTAAGCCGAGGGACCTGAAGGTCAGGGTTTCCACGTCGTCTGCGTCGATACTGAACACGTTGAAGGTTGATCCCGGGTATGACTCGATCTCGCCCGCGAAGAAACCATTCACCTTCACCTGGAAAATCAAATAAACCACTTTTGAGCATACAGATAGAACGCTTCAAAACAAACAATTGACACGCGGCACGGTTCTGCTTCCCTATCGAGAGGGGGACCTCTAAAACTGAGTGAAAAGTTGGATTCGAAATATGTTGTTTTAGTGTTTCGCCAGGTGATCTCAACCTTCCAGTCAATTTATCGTTCTGATCGCTTGGCGCTTATAGTGTTCCGATTGCTCTGCGTCACCCCGCCCCCTGCGTAGAGTATATAAAGGCCACCTCTCAGGCTGGATTATTTATTTGTTTGATGGTGCGTTCTAATCGTAACTGCTGCAAACGGATCGCCCTATTTGTAACGACAGTATCAGGCCGCTGGTAAGAAATCGACATCTTGGTTCTCGACTGAGTTTCATGCATGATAAAGAGTATGTCTTACAACAACTTGAGTATGCTCGTAAGAGTCACCCCACGGTAGGGGCTGCTGTTTGGGGGGTCAAACGTTTCTGACCGGTTGAGATCCTAAAGTGAGGAACTAACAGTTGGTATAATCATTTCACGAGTGCATTGGTTTTAGGACTAGCGGATAGACATGTTGATCGCGTTGCGCGAACAAAACTATTTGAAGTCATGTTTCGCGTGAGATATGAAGATCCTCGTGTCAGGAGCCCAGGGACTTATTGCTACACCCCTACCGTGGGATGACTAGTAACAGCTGTCGATTTTCTTATTTCCCGCATTTAGGCTGAGTTTCTTGAGGGGCTCTTTCTTATGCTTTCTTTTGAAAGGGCCGGTAGAGTATCCTGAATATGCCAGTCTACGTTTCGTATTACTCTGTTTCTTATTAGGTGTTCTGAACTCCATGATCAGAAGAACGAGCTTGCGAGGCATGCAGCGGTAGGGGAACCACACGTAACACTCACGAGACTGCTCACCCGAGTAGGTCAAGAAGTCACACAGAAACAGACATTAAGCCAAACGTCAGAAGCTCAACCCGGTGAACATGATCCAGGGCCTATCGGTGTGTATTATATCGCAGGACATGTTAAGGCAACCATGGCACTTAGAGATGCTTTTGGTAACGGCCTCGGGCTCGGTCGTTTGCACCGATCAGCACACTGCCATCAGCCCCTAGTCGCCAAGACCCCCAGAGTGCGCGAGCTTGGATTCACCGCCACACTTCAACCAACCCCGGTGCCACGTACCTCAAGTGTGCGCGTGCGCTCGTCCCCCTTCCAGAATGCCACTTCCACGTCCGCAATATCCAGGCGGTTCTCGAAAGTGAACTCTATCTTGCACTTTCTTCCCCCGCTGATAATGCTCTGAGAGCAGGACCACCTCGACTCGACGTCATCACTGATGCCGTCGCGAGTTAGCGCCGCCTCACAGCCGTCCTCCATGCAGCCGTTGTCTCCGCTAGCGCGTGTGTCGTAGGCATTGGCGGACACGCCAACGGTGGTCTTGGTCCCGGCTTCGACATAGTCGTTGACGCATGACGCACTCGGGTCGATGCAGTCATAGTGGGCGTTTACGCCGCAGGAGAAGGGGACGGTGCTCCTGCATGTACACTCGCAGCAGTCCCCGCCGTCATAATCTGGATGGAAACGACGAGATCACGTTTCGAAAAACGTGAGGTCTGAACACGGCCAACACATGTGCCATTTGAGTTGGAGTTCGTCTCGTCTGTGGCAGGTGCTATTGTCTAGTGCTACGATAGAGTAAGCACAGTTTCGCTTTTTTTGTTTCTGGATGATGGGGCTCCTTGACCCATGATCACTTACTAATAGTATCGGATGTCATTCTCGTTATGCAATTTTTATTTGTGTATACCAAGGCCATGGGGGTTGAAATTTTAGTTTACTCAAAGAGTAAACCCACGGTAGGGGAGCAGCAATAAGTCCCTGAGCTCCTGACATGAGGAGCTCAATATCTCACCCGAAACATTGACTTCCAATATGTTCGTTCGCGTAACCAAATCAACATTTCCATCCGCTAGTCCTGAAACAAATACACTCGTAAAATGATCAAACCAACCGGTAGTTCCTCGCTTCAGGAGCCCAACCGGTCAGGAACGTTTGACCCCAAAAAGTGCAACCCCTACCGTG
>JBBMKB010066610.1:0-15109 GCA_037833945.1 Alaria marginata
GCGAGAGTGAGCCCATGATGCATCGTCATCACTGCATACAAGCTCAAAAGTTCAAGATCCAAATACCCAAGAATACGTCAACAACCCGAACCGACACGTAACCATCAATGTTGAATAGCCAAATACGAACAACGTTCTGATCGTCAGAATAGCGACGGGTGTAAAACGTCAAAAACAAAAACAACAGACTTGAAGAGGGCAATCAGTGAAGAAAACAAAGACGAGTTTATTGTGGGTCACTGGTACAAACGTGCATATCGGTTCCTCAGCCGCCCGCGGAGCAGAGCCCTTCCTTGTATAATCATAGATGTCGTACGTGTATAGGAAGTACAAAAAATCTGAAGAAAAATATATATATATAGATATTGGGGTCACAGGTACACACGTACACATACCGGCCCCTCAGCCGCCCGCGGAGCGGAACCCTTGTAGCATTGTACGTACGAAGAACTGAGACTGTAAACAACGATTACGGGAAAAAATCGAAAAAAAAGGTGGACTACTGCAACAGCAGCAGCAGTAGGAGGAGTAGTAGTAGAAGCATGCGGGTTCGCGATCGGGATGCCGCTCGCCGCAACGCGGGGTGGTCGTGCTACACCCAGCGGCTTGCTGCAGTAAGGCGATGCTAGTGGGCTGTGTACTGTGTCTGTGTGTTGACATTGCCTCGTGCCTCGTGTGCTAGTGTGCTCGTCATTCATGTATGGGTGTTGCGAGTATTCGCCACTGCTTCCGAGAAAAGGAGACACAAAGAAACACTGTGTACGTGCTGCTGCGCTCGCAAAGCACCACTTCTTACTTGCTGCTGCGCTCGAAGCACGACTTTTTTGGGGTAGAATCGAAGAAATGAGGTAGTAGTAGAAGCATGCGGGTCAATCACGAGAGCGGGATGCCTCTCACCGCGGCGCGGCGTGTTCGTGCTACACCCAGCGGTTTGCTGCAGTAGAATTGGGGGCGTGCGATGATAGTGGGCTATTTGCTGTGTCTGTGTGTTGGGATTGCCTCGTGCCTCGTGTGCTAGTGTGCTCGTCACTCGTGTGTGTTGCGAGTGTTCGCCACTTCTCCTGTGCTTGTGGAAAAAAGAGACACATACGGAGAAACACTGCTGTGCGTATATACGTTTTTGGGAAGAATCGAAGAAACAAAGAAAGAAGAAAAACAAAGGTCAATTATTTACTCCCGTCGGCTTTTTTTGCATGAATCGAAGAAATTAATCGAAGATAAAAATTGTTCCAGGACCGATCCCGAGCAACCAATTTTGGAACCGGTGATAAAGAGCTGAGGATAGGGTGAGAAGCCAGGGATGGGTCGAGGCTGGCCGGTCGATGGCGGGACTTACCACCGCTCGGCGAAGCATCCTCCCACCTCCCTATCGAGAAGGATACGAGTGTATGTGTGTTTATAATATGTGCTGTGCGTGTTCTTCGCACGAAACCCTTTTTCTACTCGTCTGTGTCGCCTATGGACTGACTGTGTACAGGTGCTCGGTATATACTGTATGTCGATAACCCAAAGGTAACCTTCGTATATACAATACGTACTGCTGCAAACAACTTTTTTACTTCTTTATTTATTTGCTCATCCCACAATAGTTATCTTCTCACGTTTCTTTCTCCTTCTCCCTCCCTAGATTTAAGTCAGATCCGGGGTCACTAAGCTGGCTCTTTTCCCCCCTCCCCGCTACGGTTCGTGCCTTCATTTTTATCGCGAGAATAATTCAGCATTTTCTTCCCCCGTCGATTCGCGTCGAATTTTGCTTACACACGCTAGGCGCTATCCGCTGTCGATATTTGGCTCAAAATAAAGAAGCACATGGCAGGGCTCGAACCCCATGACCTCGACCTTAGCCGTCTTCGAGGGTAACCACTAGTAACCACTACACCACCGGGGTGACCGGCTATTATTAATAGTAACTGCTGACTCTTTGTGTGACGCTGTGTCGCCTGTGGAATGGGTACAGGTGTTGGACAAGTCTATCATCCAAAGGCAGAACATGGGGGCGCAGGTGAAGAGGGAGATTTCCATTATGAAACTTGTGCGCCATCCCTACGTGGTGCAGCTGAGGGAAGTGCTCGCCTCCTCGTCTAAGATTTTCCTGGTGTGCGAACTCATCACGGGGGGCGAGCTGTTTGACAAGATTGTTGAGAAACAGGTGATACACGCTCTACACAAGGGTAAACTGCTGTGCCAGTCGAAACGTATAAACCCGTACTGTTAATACGTACCTCGTCTACAGCTGCAGTATATTGTGGCACAGCTGCAGTATCTTGTGGCACCAAGTCTCTTAAGATATAGCAGGAGTACCTGGTACTTCGAAGTATGAAACGGTAGGATAACAAACGGGGTTGCTTCAACCGCTCGACCACCACCCCACCACCCCACCCCCCCACCACCCAGTCTGTTTTTCATATCCCTTACTAATATTCCATAATACTGCTGTATGCTGCATTCAACCAGCGATTCACGGAGGACGAGGCCCGGTTTTACTTTCGCCAGCTGCTGGAGGGTATGGAGTACTGCCACTCGCAAGGAGTCTGCCACAGGGACCTGAAACCGGAGAACATCCTCCTGGATGGCTCTGGAAACGTCAAAATTTCTGACTTTGGGCTGTCTAACCTGTACAGTGGGGGTGACGACGAGGCACTCAAGCTGCTGCACACAACATGTGGGACGCCCAATTACGTCGCACCTGAGGTATGACATATCACATCACATCACATATGATATCACATATAATATGTCATATCACACTATCACATCGCATAATCCTCCTCGTCTTTTCGAGCGGCCCTCCTTGGTTGGGAAGCGCCAGCACTCCGAATGGGTTACCCTCTGATTGTTCAGATGAGGCGGGAGTAGTCGGAGCAGTTTTGAGAGTTTTTGCACGGTTCCTCTTCGATCTGGGTCCGGAGCGAGGCATGGCTCACTTGTATCAGGGGTTACTATTAATAAATGTTAAGCCCTGCCTATGCCCGGAGCCGGTGCGGTGACGGAGATGTCGTCGCGGAGGGTCTTGGTGCGGGATTCCCTTGTCGATCGTCTTTCACGGCCGACGCAAACCGAAACTTTATCTTCGTTGCATTTAGGCAAGGATAATTCTATCATTAGGCGTATTGTGAATCGTGGGGTACCAAGGGTACACCACGAATCTGCGGCGGGACATATCCGGCAGCCATTTACCCGGGGACGGGTCAACGCCGCCAATGACGGGGAGACCTCTCCTGGCCGGTGACGTGTCCTTGCGAGGATGCGTGTTGCGAGATCTAAGATAGGTATTTCCGACCCTGTCTTCCACATAACATCATATCGCATCACATCGCATCACATATCACATCACGTATCATATGACTTGGAATATAGACCACCTTTGTTTTGCTTCACTCAGCGCCATACTACCGCCGTGCTTACAGCTCGTAGCAGTTTATTTTGCGGCTACCCCCCTGCTTACTGGCGTCCTCTGTGGCAGAACGTTGACATGTGTCATTCTGTCCGTCCGTCTGTCCGTCTGTCCGTCTGACCCAAAACCTTACGAGTTTTAAGATCGGATTGGCCCGGAGCGTGCAGATCCTTGGGCGTATCGCGCGCGGCAACACTTTAATGTTATCTTCTGTTCAAGTTTGTATGTTTTTCTGCACTCGTAAGATTTAGGGTCAGACAGACAGACGGGCGGACAGACGGGCGGACCTATTTCGACTTTCCGCCACAGAGGATCCCAGCAAGCTGGGAAATATACTTTTCTTTAATAAGTATTACTAGGTTTAATACGATCCTCCTACCGTACAGCCCGGCGCTGTTTGTAACGCCGATTGACGCACGACCTACGCGTGAACACTTAATACTACACGTTCTACGCGTTACCGGTAGCTACTAGGTTAAATGATAAGTATTGACAGTGTTGTTTGTATGGCGTTATACTTCTAAACCATGATACGGTATGCTGCATGAAATTATAGGTTTTGGCCGACAGAGGGTACGACGGACGCATGGCGGACGTTTGGTCGATGGGAGTTATCCTGTACGTCCTGCTAGCTGGCTTCCTCCCGTTCGACGAGCCGTCCATGTCAACCCTCTTCAGCAAGATCCAGGCTGCCGACTTCTCCTACCCAAGGTACCGCTTTGGATTCAATGTCAAGTACCACACTGCACTGTGTGACCATTCACAACAGAGCTTACCAGATATTGTCTACCTGGTTTAGGACGTACCGGTACAGTGCTGTTGTGAATTATCTGGTATACTTCGAAGTATGGTTGTTGTCCAATCGCACTTCCGAGGCCTTTCAGAACGACGGTTGCGTGTATGGTGCTTGCCAGCGCGTGAAACGTGAGCGTATTTCGTTCCCAGCACCAGATATGCCTGGTATATCACTATTACGATCGAATTGTGAGTACTTGTAAGACTAGGTTACTCCTTGGAATCCAACATTGCCTCAGACAGCGCGACTCTATGTATGTCAACGTTTCAACGCGCGCCCTTGTTCGCTTGCGCAAGTTCCTGGCGACTGAAGATAGAAATACGGTGATACGGCTACTGGTACAAACAGTGTACTCGTACAGTACTGTATTCACATTGTTGGTTGTGCCTTGTACGTACAGCAGTCCGGTAGTGCTAACGACCCCCCCGCCCCCCTCTCCCCATGCCCTGTTGTACCTTGATGTACCTTGATGGCATGAATGCATCGCTACCGGCGGCCATGTCTGCATGTGCAGGTGGTTCTCGCAAGAAGCTCGATCAGTTATCGATCGCATCCTTGTGCCTGACCCCACCCAGCGTCTCACCCTCGCAGAAATGAAGGTAAGATATACTGCTAAATTATTAATATGAATAGTACGTATTCGTAGTGCTTGCGTGTTCTGCACTCGTACATAAGTGCAATAATTCGAAGTACACCATTAGTCGAGCGTGAGCGTTTGTGTCTTTCGTCGTTAAGTGTTAGTTTTCCGTTGTACGTTGTACTGTATTGTTACCTATCATAGAGCTGTGATATGTACCAGGTATACTTAGTACATGTGCAGTCTACTATTAATAGTACAGTAAACGCAAGTTCCCGAACGGACGAGGCCGTCTCCTTATTCGTACGAAGGGTGGTATCGTACAGTACCAGGTATGTCAATATCTATACTTGATATATATGATAAATGTGATATAGTTAGCATTATTGTATCGTTATTGTAATCCCTTTGGGACTTACGAGGGGAAAACGTGTCGAGAAAATGTACTGTTATGCTGTTACACTGTTGTTATACTGTTGTTATACTGCTGTTATACTGCTGTTATGACTACAGCGGCGTCGGCCACATAAAGCAGGCCGGGCTGCTACGGTAGGAGATGTGTTAGCAATGTGTTGGCAATGTGTTAGCAGTGTGGCTTAGGTAGATGGCTGTATTGACGACCTACCCGCAGCATGATGATACTTGTGCAGCTGCACGCTCAAACTATTCATATCATAATATCAATTGACGGCGGATAAGATCGCACTTCTCATGTTTTCTGTTTTGTATCGCTATGATATGATATGATATGATATGGCATGATATGATATGATATGATATGATATGATATGATATGATATGATATGATATGATATCCGTGGGTCCCAAAAGGGTTAATATTTGTAATATTTTTAGTGGAACTCCGAGATGTGGGTATTCTGCACTTGCTCTATTAATAGTAACAGTGTAATACGTATAATATGAAGCGAGAGACACTGTAGAAGGATGGATGTGATGCCGTGCCGTGTAGTCCTGGGTTGTTAGAAGAAGAACCGGAGGACAGTGGCGGTTTTTGGTCAAGCAACAAGTATGTGGTATAGATATGCGTGTTTGTAGTCATATCTTTATGAATGTTGGTGTGTTTGTTGGTTTGGATGTTTGTTTCGTGTATACTTGTTTACATTACAACGCGCGTACGTATGTATGAGACTTGGTATCATACCGGTATGTAGTCTATGTAGGTGTGTTGTTTGTATAATATGTCTGTACTGGTATGTACTTCGAATCTATGATATGTGTGTACGTATACATATGTAGCAGGCACGCATATACTGTGATATACATGTGCGTACTTGAACGAGGCGGTCTATCTAGAGCGTGGTGGCTGCTTAACTGTTTGCTGCATCATAGCTGCTGGCAATGTGCCTGTGTGGCTTTACTTGGCTTCACAAATCGTCGCTGTCGCTTCCTGTAACTTGTACAAGCTACCTGAATTAATCTTGCACGCTTGGTTCAATCTGTTTTTAGGCGCACCCCTTCTGGGAATCTGGCGACGAAGTGGCTACGACACCGTCAGTGCCTGATGTCATCGTTCCTACCGAGGACGAGCTGAATTCTGCAGTACAGGTATGAATACGTACCAGCGCGGTCGGCTTCACTCCAGTTTGTGTCCAGCCTATCCTATACGGTGCCTGTGATACCTGTTGTACATACTTCTGAGAATCGTTGATGGCATCTCGTGCGGTGCGGTAGTGTGCGGTAGTGGGTATTTATCGCTGTCGGCGTAGCGACTCGATCGTGCGTGTCATACACACAACACACAACACTTTGAAGATGACATGACATGACGGGATAACATGTCTGCGAGAAGAGGACGCTGCACGTAACACCAGTTCTTGTTCTCGCATACTGTATACTGCTGCTTTGGTGTCCGTTCGTAGCGTGCAGTGGGTTGCTCCCGGCACTACTGCACGTGTACCCACTACATTAGTGTACGTAGTGCGTTACACAGTTGGCGAGGACTTTCCAGACGTTACTCGAGTCAGATATAGCATGCGTGCAATGGCTTCGCTTTCCCTGTGCGTCGCCTGTAATTCCTGTCATCAAGAGCTGCTACGATATACCAGGTATGTATGATCACATGAATCTACCGAGTCCATACTCTCATGGATCTACGGTTAATTGCGCATTGCTGGGATTGGTGGGGTCGTTCATGAGTTATGCGTAGGTGGCATATGAATGGTCATTGATTCTATATTGTGAACCTCGTGATTAAGACGCGACAGGCGCCCATGAGTTCAGTTCGTTTTACTTCAGTTCTGCTGGTCCTGCTTTGTGTCTTCCGTTCTCGATAGTAAAATATGATACTTCTGGTCTTCTCCCGCGCGCTCGCCTCATGCCTGAGCCGCGCGTCATCCCACCCTCTACGTGAGGGAGCTAACCCCGTGCTCGGTTTTACCCAACATACTGGTAGTCATAGTAGCTCGTACAGCAGAAGCATTCCCCTCTGTCCCGTTGGACGAGTAATAGACCTTACTAGCATGGCCCTAGCAGAACGAGCATGATTCAAACGAGCCCACTTTCTTTGTGACGACGGATGTACTCGTTACGTGCGGCATCGGGCGCTGCTGCGATATCATACCGTAAACTAAAGTAGCGGTCACTTCTGTTTCGTCGGATGAGCAGTAGTAGACGTATACTGATACGAGTACAGCAGCAGCGATAGCATGGGTCGAACAGAACGAGTATGGCTCAAACGAGTCCACTTTCTTTTCTGATGACGGGTGTACTTGTCACGTATTCTGTACGGCATCTGTCCGGCAGGAGGGAGTGGAGCCGGAGAAGACAGAGCAGGAGGGCATCATGGAGCCCCCTTCGGTAGGAGACATGGAGCAGACCTCCACCCGCCGAGGCTCCGTCCGCCTGAACACCTTCGAGACAATGCTCGACCCCTCCGAGATTGTCAACACCCTTGCCAAGGTAAGGTCAAAGCAACATACTGCCGTATTTACTGTACTTCTGACGCTTGCACCCCCGGCACACTCCTCTGTCTTGCTGCATGCAGACTGCAGACTCGTTTCGCGGCTGACGTTGGCGTTGTTGCCTAGATGGCAGATTTTTTTTTCCCTTTGTGTAAAAAGCGATACAAATTAAAAACGGTATTTTAAGTGTATACGGATGATATAATGCGAAGTTCTGATTTTGAAAATTGCCGAGTTGTATCGTACTCGTATATCCAACTTTTGCATTGATTTTTTAGACTGGTTTTTGTATCCCACCGGAGAGCTGGTGGTGTTTTTGTTGCGGGCGATCGTGGTAAAACCTTCAGTCAGTTGACTATACGTCGACAGCTGTCGTTTACTCTTTTCATAATAATACGAAGTACCTTCCGAGCTTGGTGTTGCAGCGAGCATCTAATGCAACGCTTACGTATAGTGTGTGCTACGGTAGGCACTTAGTATTCATGAGTGTTTATGAGGCTCCGAACTTGAGGAGCTCTATGCCTCACCTGAAAACTGACCGAGATGAAAAGGAAATGCAACCCGATGAGCAATATCATGGCCTAGGTATGCAATAACTTTATAAAATATGTGAATTACAAATGGTATTCCAACGATGTTCAGTTTCAGTTCAGTAGCCCCCGTCAGTCACAAATACCTTGGCCAAATAGCGATACTGTGATACTACTGTGATACTGTGATACTATACCCCTATCGTAGTACGCGTCCAGTGTTGTATCGTTGTATCGTTTGGTGTATTAACACCGCCCTCGGAGAAGAATGCTCTCCACGAACACCGAGTACCGTGCGCTAAATATTGTTGTGTGTTGTACGTGCACCCTTACGTTTTGTTTCAGGCACTGCAAGAAATGAACTGCGAGCTCCGGGTGTTCGAAGCGTCAAACAAGATGAAGGCATGCCTCATGACGGCTAAGGGGATGGTCGGCGTGGTTTTGCAAGTGTATGCGTCTGATGGAGCGGGTACTCCCAGCATGGTGGAGGTCAGTCGTGTTAAGTCTTGAGTATGAGGTAGCCAGCATCCGAGCATGGTGGAGGTCAGTAGTGTTAAGTCTTGAATATGGGGTAGCCAGTGAGTTAGGGCTAGGGCTCGGTTTAGGAATGTAGTACTCGTGCTGTCCTACTGTACTGGTATCTGACGTGGTGAATGTGTGGTCTTTCTTGGCCCCTTCTTTGTCCCCCTTGTGTTCAGCTGTTTTCTAGCTTTTGTCACGCCGAGAACCTACCTTGTGCAGGCGCAAAGTCATAGAAATATTTAACTTGCTCTCTCCCCCCGCCTATGTCGATTCCTACTGTTGATACGTACTCGTAGGCACTCGTACAGCTTTACAAATATCTGCAAGAGTGTTTATCCCCCTTGTCCTATTTTGGGCTCATCCCCCTTCCCCGATGTTGGGTTCAGCCGTGCGTATTGCCCTGATATTAGATACAGGTACTTGCAGAGCTGTAAGTCTGTAGTCTAGAGCTACAGCAGTAGCTCGAGGGCTCTGCTATGATATACCAGGGTGTACACCAGTACGAGTATGTTCTATTCATGTTACACTAGATGGAAGCTATATACCACGGTACCAATACCAGGTATGATACGTCATACACGGTGTATTAACATGTTCATTTTCCCGTAACTTGTGCCTTGATTGTGGTGATTACGATAGATCCGCCGAGGAAAAGGCGACAACCTGGAATTCTCCAAGTTTTGCAAGGAGCTCATGGACGTCAAGCTGGCCGGCGTGGTTCACAACACAAATATCGATAACGTCGGCGAACCAGTTGCTGCGGCATGAGTGCCTCAAACTCTACCTGCGGCGTGAGGCGTGAGTGCGCCCTTTCTCCTTAAACCCTCCATATATAAGTCCCCGGACAGTCCTCGTACAATAAGTAGCACACGCTCTCTGGACGAGGATGACGATATTGAAGGCGATGACAATCGATGGCGATGACGATGGTGCGGGAGACGAATATAGTAGGAGAGCAAGTCGGGCCGGCCCAGAGTGGGCCGGGGGCTGCCACGCTTAACAGTCTACTTCACTCTACTTCGGTCGCGTTGGGAGCGACCATGAACGGTCGCCATGTTTTCCCCTCTGTTGCCATGAGTTGCCGTGGGTTTTGCCATAGCGGGCAAATTTGGAGGGTGGCCGCGGCATACGCGGTACTGGCACACACCACGACCGCTGGCTGTGCTCTCAGTTCAGACCTGAGAAGAGCCTGGAGAACCTGAAAAGAGGCCTTGTATGAGTGGAGTGGAGTGGGGCAATTGGGTCGGGCGGAGGCGTTTTGATGCTTATTATAGGAGCGCGTTCACCGCGCTTCGGAGTAACCCTACAAAGAACTTGGTAGCCCTTATGGGACCATAGTATACCTATAGCCAGATACTGCGGTGGAAGTGCCACATGATTCCTTCCTTGAGAGGGAGCTCAACTTGTGATTATATTTTCTGTATTTGACACTACAGCAGTAATGATATACGTATTATTGTACGGTTTTTGTTTGGTGTGTAGAATTGTCGCCTGACCGCTGATTTGAGTAGTGAGCAGGAAATATGTCGTCCTGTTTTGTACGCGGCGACGGGCGATGGGTCCCCCCAAGCTTTGCCGATTTTTCTTTCGCTCGGTAGTTGCTATTTTTCGCCGCGTCTGTTCTCTGCGATGTACTCGCTCGTGCTTGTAGCTTTGTGGCGTTTTTATCGTATTAGATTATTCCGAATTCTACCACGGTTTTGCGATGGGGATATGTTCGGTGGTATTTCGCATCACAGGTTGGCATCGCGTGGTAGAGTGTTGTTTATGTGTATAATAATAGTTTGTCGAGTGCCAATCAGCGGTGTTAGCTAACTACCAGGGAGGGGGGACGGTGCCCTGTCTTTTCCACAGGTCTGGTATCAATATCAATATGCTTAGCCCATTAGCCCTGATGCAGGGCCGTGTCAGACAACGAAATATCCCGTTCGTGATACAGCAACGGATCGCTTCGGATTCATGTGTAGATATGGGAGCAATCACTGCTCTATTACGGCTATTCCGCTATTACGGCTATTCCGTACCTTCTTACGAAATGCCTTTCAATCTGTACACACTGGGAATCTATACGTGCCTACCCTTCCAACAAGCCCTTGATGACAACTTTCTCTTCCACCTCCTCAGCTAGGTCAAGCAGCCCATCCGGTAGATCCATGAGAACAGTACAATTTTCCCCATTAACCCTCACAACAGGTACCAATGCTGGCACGAAAGGTATATAGCACTGCTTCGGCACATCGGTGGGCTTATCCAAAGGGAGACGCAGCTCCAGCATATCGCTGGCAAGCCCAACCGTAGAAGAGAGGTCGTCTCCCAAAACAACACCAACCACTTCGCCCAGATAGACAGACTCGTCATCCATGCGATACGCACGTGCCCCTACGAGGTCCCTAACCATGTACTCATTTTCTTCCAAGTCTACTTCTTCATCCTCTAGGACGTACACCTTGTGTCCACGCAATGCTGCGGCAGCGTCTCTTGTACCGATACCCTTCAAAACATGAAACCAAGCAGTTAAAGCAAAGCAAGGCAGCGATTGACGTTGTCGAAAGGCAAGGGTCAGCGAACTCACGCAAGAGAATGACCAGAGATGAAAAACGGAATTGTGGAGTGATTTATTGTATTCCGCATAACTCTATGGCCACACGAGCGACCGAAAAACAGAAACATCCTCGCACATATGATACCAGGTACCAAGTATGTACGAAATATGAACATTGTTCGTATTAAACGTATTATAGTGCTCGGCAGGCGTTGCCAAGCTATCCCCCGAAGTGTGGATCGACAAAAAATCTAGATATTTAGCCATGAAAAGGTATACCGGGGGTAGTCTGCGCCATGTGCCGGTATAGGGGAAACCTGCCCCAGGAGCCATACTTGAGGTATCGACTTGATGGCGACCGCAAGTCTACTGTTCACGGTGTAGAACCGAACCACGGTGTTCGCAAAATCCTACGGTGCTGCGCGGATGTCGGCGTTTGAAAACCGTGCGGTGTGGTGCGGTTTGAAATCGTTCGGTGCGTATGGGTAAAAACTGGCGATCAACCGTACTGCAGCGCATCGCACCGTCGAGGCCTTGCCACGATTTTTGTTTTTGAGAGTCAAAAGGTGCGATTCGGTGCGGATTTAAATGTTTAGAATTGTACGGTGCGATGCGGTGTGGATTTATAATTTTGTAGTTTTGATAATCGTGCTGTGCGGTGCGGTGCGATTTTGGTAAAGACAAAGTCGTACGGTAGAACCGCACGGTGCGTAGCGGAAAACCCGCACCGGATCACACCACTCCGTAAGAAACAAAAACTTGGGAAACGGCCTTGAAACATGAAAAGTCAGATGAAATATCGAATTGACGAGGAATGGCTACAAATATATATTATGTTAAAAAATTGGGCGGCAAATACCTCACCTCGAACTGCAACAAAAATATTTCGTCTTTCTGCCACCTTCCCCCAATGAGTTCCACGTCTCGCGGAAATCTCCTGTTGGGCGCCTTGATGTACTTGACGCCTGTTGTACAGAGCCGCTTCATCGCGAAATCTGAACACGATCGCACCTTTACTTCACCCTTAATTCCATGCGCACCTTGAATTTGCCCAACCTTAGTAATTCATTAATACGAGTGTCAAGCGGCCAGCGAGTTGTGGGTGAGCATGCAATTTCAGAAAAGGAGATGCTGGAGATACGCAAAGCACGAAAAAGGCGCAGGTATCTATGCATGTGTGGGTACACCGACATTTTCCAGTCGAGTGGCGATCAGCGACGGATCTCTAAAAATTAGAGCTATGTACAGCCACAGCTCGAGTGCTGATAAATACCAGGGTACCTGGTACGTAGCACCTTGGTTACAACCCTGAAACTTAGCTTCATTGCGGGATCAACGGAGCTCCCCGTCTTCACAAATGGGTTTCTGGGTTTTGCTATCTGTATGATATGATGTGACATCGGCTGGGAAGGAAATATTTCTATTTCGCGCGTGCGATACCCCAGTTTAAGGTTCAAGTCGGTGGGTACATATTGTATGAGTAGGTATCACACCGGCGGAGGTAAGGGAAGGGCGATCGATCGGCTGTACGAGGCGGTGCTGTCTTTGTTGCATACCATTGCATACCATTCTGGTATGCTGCTTGTGCTTCTTGCCTATTATAGTCGTACTTAATACCTGGTACCAGGTATGTCATACCGGATATGACGCAAAACGTCATACATCATTCACTTGTAGTGGATCGGCCTCGATCTTGCCGCTCTCTCGCCGCGACGAGCGCGGGCCGGCGCGGCGCAAAGACAACGTTTTCCCCCTCACGTGCAAGCCCCCCCCCGGACCCAACTCATGGCGAAAATCGGGGCGGAAACGTCCCAGAAGGTCGTATCCGCACGACAGACCATATTAATCCAAACGAGACACCAAAACAGGCAGCAACAACAACAACGACCACAACGACAAAAACAACAAAAACAACAACAGCACCAACATCGACACCAACATCGTTCTGTTACTCGCACATATCCAGATAAGCACGACGACAAGCACAGTGAAGAGGCTTAGTTGTCACCTCGATGTATCCGAAAGTTGAAGGGTCGTACGGGTCGATGTCCTCTTCGTCGGGATAGTCTATCTCCCCTCGCTCTATTCGCCGTTGCACCCTCCTCTCTTCCAACTCCTCCAACTCCTTTCGCGCCCGAGCTTCCGCCTCACCAACAGTTTTAGAGGCCTGTTGCAGCTGCTCTTCCCACGGATCTATCTCTGCAGTTTTGCTTTCAGAGGAGTATTTGTTGGAATGGCGCCTCCTCTTCTTTCCTGCATGCTTTCCCTTCCCCGCGCCGAATGCTGCTTCCAAGCTGTTATCAACAGCAGCATCCATACCCTTACCCTCGTCCTGAGTTTGTGCAATGTCTGCTGCGCGGACCTGAAGGACGGAAGACAAGCGAGTTTGATTTTTAACCAGTGAACGCCATGATTAATGGGGCTCAGCAGTGTGAGATGGATATGTAACATGTGGATGATGTACTGCTGTCAATATACAGTATACGGTACCTGGTGCAGATCAATACTCCAATACTCAATCGACACTTCAATCCAGTGGAGTTCCCACTATAGTGCGGTTCCTTTTAGTTCGATGTCCCACTGTAGTGCGGTGAAATTTGCTTGCCACGAATTTGTCCCACATCGCGCGGTGCCGTTGCCGCATTAACTGCCGGTCTTTCATTATTTCAACCCTCTCAATATAGTGGGCTCTTCACGCCTCCAACTCACTGCAAACAGCAATTCAGGACAGGACAGCACGACAGCAAGGCAGCAGGGCCAGCGCAACGACAATGCAACAGTCGCAAACCTCAAGTATTAATACTATTAATAGTTGTGGACTGTGGAGCTCTGATCAACGTTGGTGCGGTCGCCGCACTATTCTTACAGCTGCAACACGCCACACTTCCTGTATGTCCCACTTTCGTGCGGTACCGCACTCTATAGGGAACTGATGCATTGCGGTACTGCACTGCATCGGGATAGTGCGAGGTCCCACGTTAGTGCGTTTATCGTCGTCTAGCAAGGCACCGCACTCAAGTGGGACCCCCAGTTGTATCAAGGTAATTTTACAGCAGAAGACAGCAACAGCCACAGCAATTAGGGAGGCAGCGCACTGAAGTGGGACCCCTTTTGTATCAAGGTCATTTTACTTCTGACAACAGCATCAGCCACAGCAACAACAACAACGACAACAACAACGAAAACAGCAACAGCAACAACAAAAAGGATAACGACAACGACAACGACAACGACAACGACAACGACAACGACAACGACAACGACAACGACAACGACGACAACGAGAATAACAACAACAACAACAACAACAACAACAACGACTACACCAACAAGAATAGCATCGTCGTACGTGGCAGTCCAGCGCCCCACAGTCGCTTCCCATATGTATCACCTTGACACGAACATCTTGGACACCCTCCTCCGACTCCACCACCATCAACGGCACCGTCAACGAAAAGGGTGACAGCGCTCCTCTTCTGCACGGGAAGGTCCCTCGCGAGCATGGTCGCCGGGGAATGCTACTGAGAACACGCTCGTGCTGCACTCGTAGCCCGACAGACTGTGCGACTCGGCTTGGCAACGTGGAGCGGGGATGAAACGATTGCAGCACGAAAGCCAAGCTTTCCGTTGCCAAAAACAGGGACAACCCTCTTGCTACTCGCGATATTGGCACCACCATGTTATACTGTGGCAGTGGTTAGAATCCCCTGCGAACTGCAGTGGGCGAGTGACACGACAATTCCCATTGACTTTAGTCTCTGGGTTCTTTGGCGACAATGTTCGACAATCCCCAAATCCCCTGCTTTTCAAAATCATTTGCATGTCTA
>JBBMKB010066621.1:0-29046 GCA_037833945.1 Alaria marginata
GTTGTTGTTGTTGTTGTTGTTGTTGTTGTTGTTGTTGTTGTTGTTGTTGTTGTTGTTGTCGTTGTTGTTGTTTTTGTGGTTGTTGTTGCTCTTGTTCTTGTTGTCGTTGTTGTAGTTTTTGGTGTTGTTGCTGCAGTTGGTGGTGGCGGTGGTAGTGGTGGTGGTAGTGGTTCTACTTGCTCTGTCTATAGTACTCTAATTTTCTCATTGTCCCCCTCTAGGGTTGTAATCGTTGTGGCTGTTGTTGTTGGTCTCACATAACCTCATCACCACCGTGAGTGTGTGGCCACAAGACGGGCGTCACAAACTCTGGATTATATAACTATTAACATGTATTTGGGAACAAACCGCGAAAAACGATAGTGGCGAATCGTGTGTGCAGGGAGTCGTCTATTAGCGAAAAGGAAGTCAACGTACGTACACACGAAGCCCGTACGGCTACAAACGACCGAAGGCTCGGGAATTAAACGGTGGATACGCACACCAAGTAAACAAACTACTGTACGGATATGGGAGGTAGTGCAAGGTGCAATGATAAAAGAAAATAAAAACGACAACTTATAAATAAATAAGGAAAGAAGGACGGCAGGGAGTAATCATGGGAATGAAGAATCGAATTCGTACGTACATATGTTCTCGCTTAAAGTCGCCAGCAGCGATGGTGCACCGAGCAAAGTAGCGGAAATAGTACATCGATACCGAACTCGACGCCCATATACGGTAAAATCGAATGAAAAAACATATTATCTACTGATCACACGTGAGGTTGCCAGCAGAGTGGGATTGTTTCAAGATAATAACTAACAATAACACCAACAAACTTAAAGAACAAGCACGCGCACGAGGGAATACGTAAATTTCATGAAAAAACATACGGTAACAAATAGCAACCACACTACGCATAAGTACGACATAAGTACGACGTAAGATAATAAAAATATTGAAGGAACTTTTCATGCGTAAGCTCTGCCATCAGAGGGCGGGTGTTGCTAGGTAAGAAGCAAAACGCACCCGAGAAACATCGATGAATCCGCAACTGCATCAGCAAAGCTGAAGTTTTCACCAATAAAAATAGCAAGGGAGTTAACCCAAAAACGATATCATATCAGATCCCAGTAACCAACAGAAACGGGATTTGGCGAATAAAGAATAAAGTGCATAAAGAGCATTTACAAAATAATACAACAAGGGCAAGAAGGCAACGACGCTATATCCAAGCTAGCTACGTCCATGAATGTATGCAGCTAGATCAGAAAAATGTGGGCCAGACCAAGATATCAGTTTTTTGGCAACACCTCATATTCCCCCCTCCTTTGCGCTGCTTTCTCAAATTAGTGATTTTTGCGGGTCGATGGTATGCCGTCCTGCCGGTGTACCGATCTTGCTGTCTCGCTAATTTTGGATGATTGCGTCAGCCTTTTACTCGACAAGTGTCACCAACCTGCCGGCTTTCGGTGATGATGTTCCACACTGTAGTGAACTTTATACTAGACAACATCGTTTTATTCTGGATGCGATCTATCGAAGCATTGTTTTTTCCCTCCACGTAGCCTTTACACTGTCTGCCTACTACCAACGACGATCATTCGCGGCCGACGCCACTTTGCCATACGTGCCCTGTTTCCCGCCAACGATGTCCTTATTGTACGAATCGTCGCGTCAACACTCTGGCAGTATATCTTTGTTCGTGCGTCGGTGTACTGTACGTTGAAATCACTGCGTTTTGGATTCCCTGATGTGAGAAAACCGGACAATGATAACGTGAACCCACGTCGCAGTCAGTACGTTTCCGGTCCCATGTCACGCACCTTGTAGAGTATCGTCTCGACCACATGTTATTGGAAGGTGCTCACTTTTATTCGCTGGAGCACCGCAGGTTATTCGTAGACTCCTACGTTGTATTCGCGTGAAGCATGATCAGGCTTCCTGAAGGTGCTGGTTGATCCTGCCACAAAGCTCTGTTTCGTCACTAGTAGCCCCCGTAAAGTACACCACCCTGATGTTGTGTCTGTAGAACTGCCTGGCTACAGCAACCCAAAATACCACGTTATTCCCATATTCCGCTTACTTGCGCATTTTGTCTGTCATCGGCGCCCAAACCGTTAACAGCACGTGTTACGAGCTACACCCACCTTAGTATTGCAGACAACATGACGAGGCATGCGGTAGTAAGTATTTTTTTTCTTACATGTAACGCGCAAATGAGAACAGACGCCGTGTTACCTAGATGTGTATGCCCAACACTCTATATACCAGCTTGCACGAGTTCCCCCACGGATTTCGTGTGATGGCCCATTGTTTCCATCTTCGTCTGTTAGACCAAACACGGTTCGGGGTGCGTGGCACACCTGCTCTAGTATCACGAGCTGTATAGCAGGGCACTTTGCATAGTAGAAACGACATATTTCGACAACGTTAGGCGGAACTGATGACGGATGCGTTGCTACCCAAATGTATATACCAAGTACTCTTTGCAATGGTTTACATTTCTTGTTGCCGTATGCGCGGGCCAAAACACTGTGCATGGGGTAATTTTTCAAGAGTTTCCGGCCCGTGTCACATATCGGCTGTACTCATTTCGCTTTGCAATAGGAGTACTACTCTGTTGTGGACATATGATGGTGTTGTGTTTATAACGACGACAACCGCGATTTGAACCTTTCCTGTAGCAATGAAACTCCGGATGATTACGAGCGCTAAACAATATACGGTAGTATTTCCTCAACACAAGACGAGCATGCCTATTCTGGGCGGGAAAGGGAATGATTGCTCCCACCTCTCGTTGTAACAAGTACCATCTATGTATTTGTTTTTTTTTTTGCGCTGATCATGAGGTGCGTCACTTGAGCTGACGCACGGGGGACGTCCAACTTCAGGACACAGCTTCACAACCAATTGAACTATGATTACCGTCACGTGTACGTTGCGAATTTCACGGCAGGCAGTATTTGAGGGACCCCCGTGCTTTAGTTTCCAGAACCAAACTATGTACCGAAGGCCGGACAATACGTATGGGCCAACACTTGACTCTTTATCGTACCTAATAGTGCATGTCCTAATCTGAACGGTGTTGCGTTGCTGCGCTCACGGGCGTAGTATGTGGGGAGGGAGATCAAGGGGTGTTCTGTACCACGTACACACTGCCTTGCTAATGTTGGTTTGCTGCTAGCGCAGGTCCGGTTTTGGTCACGATTGCTGTTGCTCTTGAATTCCGGTGACAAAATTGTTGCACGCAGCCTCCCGCTCGCTATGTTCCGTGCTTCGTCGTTTGGGACACCTGGTGAAAACACCCTTAAGTACTCAACGACAAGAAAGTTGCTTTAAATGTGTCTATATAGCCTACCGCCGTGCGTCGGGGAGTTATCCGGTATAAAATATAGTGTTTTTCAATTAACTTTGCTGATGACTAACGTTTTTTTCAAACTCGTTTTTATCTATGGCTGCATTCATAGACTGCCGCCGCTGAAAACGTCGTTCCTTTATGATACTGGTGCACTAACCTCGACACCTAGCTTCTTCATGATGATGACGACAGTTGGTTTCCGCTGACTTCGTCACCATCAGCGACGTCGAAATTCGCGACGCGCACAATGTCACCCCTCAGCAAGGGTGTGCGGCTGACGTGTATGGGCTTCTAACCTAAATAGCTGCACAATTACCCAAGTTTAAGCCTCGAAGGAAACCAATCGCGTAACCCGATCATCATCTGTATGGCCTAGTCCTATAACCAGCGTTGGCCTTAACTACGATACCAACCGGTCGCCCTCGCTTGTGATTATAAAGCAGTATAGAGCATTTGTCCCAAGGAGTGCATCTCCTACGGTGGGACGAGTCTACATTCGTATGTAACCAGACGGTTTTATTTTGCAAAGTGCATCTCGTATAAGACCGGCAACTCCCATGTCAACAAACCATCACTATGTATGGCCTCGTTCATGGTAAAAACGGAGATTCTTTTTGCGACGCTCGAGTATGCTGTTTCGGTCTCCAGACATCGGTGGTGATGCTTTCACAAACCCGATATTGTACACTGGTATCGTCATCATTTCCACACGGATAGGGGGCTTATAATTTGTTGGCATCCCAGAGTGCGATCTACGATTAAACCGCTCTTACTGTTAGCGTCATCACTGGTAATAATTTCGTCGGCCTTCGGGAACGCTTGATAAATTCAAAAATGAATCGGAGATGTTAAACCAGCACTTGCCTTTACTGTACACATACCGACTAGGTCATCGTCTCAGTTGATGCCGCCGCATCGTGGATACAGTTCACTTTAAATTGAAACATTGTCTTAAAGTCTTAACATGTGGATAAATGTATTTACAAATGTAGGCCGCACCTTAACGTTCTTACCGGGTCGGAGTACAGTTCGCCCGGGAGGCCCATGGATATATGCTACTTGAATGTACACCGCCCACACCGTCTCTCTTCCGTAAAAACACGTACACAGAGTTATGGAGAAATGTTGACCGCACTTCATTATTTTTCACACCCATGTAAGTCATATCCCTCGGCTAGCACCAGCCCCCCGGGCGGACAGTATCGCGAACGTCCGAAAACATGCGCAACAGTCACAACTGGGTCCATACCGCGCTCACATGATTATACGCTGTTGTTTTGGCAGCTTTGCCCTCAGGTTGTTTGTCAGGGGTGCTGATCATATGACTGTGGTATCCTTTCCGTGCAACAGTAGGGCGTACATTCATGTCTTTGTGCCCAACTACGTTTTCTCACCTTCAAGCCTTAAAATTAACGGTAGATCAAAAACCTGTGCGAGTTACTGGAAGCTTGCTTGTACACGACGTAAACAAATCACTGCGGGGTGCTCTTCGAAGTTATTCTGGTTTGCAAAATATATTCCCCGTCAGCGGACGGCAACAATGTGCAGAATTGGCCACCGATGTGCTGGGATAGTCCTGGGGTACTGCCAAATACACAGCACAGAAACCAACAGTTGCTCACTGGCAAATGTTTTTCTTGGTGAGTAGAATTGAATATGTATGAAGGGGTCGGTTGTTGCTTGAAGTATTTGTTTTTTGGTTTTTGGCGGTGTTTTGAACCCATTGAAGTTCATAGCTCTCATCCCAAAATGCAGGCAATACAGGCAATAGTCAGCCGCCCGTGCACCAATTATATACTAAAACATGCAGCACCGATACCGGAACAAGAAATAATGTTATGATGCACCACACTCTCGTATACCGGTGTACAGTTCGTTGTGTGTTGTGTGCCAGGTATGCATGTAAACGTTTCTTCAGAAACGATCACGGTTTCGATAATGCTATACGTTTTCGTAGTAGCTACATTTTCGCGGCCATGTAAACGAGTAGCGCTTGCTTGATGACGAAGTTTGTCCATGTTCATTCTACTCGCACCGTGACTAAATTTCATCTACCTGGAATAAAACACCTCTCGGGATACCTTTCTCTGTTGCTGCAATGCGTAGTTGGACCGCTCCTCGAATTGTCAACCATTCATCTGTTCTAACACGTACCGGTAAACACTTAATACGTGTTGTTCGTAAACGATCGATCAAGATGACACATGTTAAAACTGTCTAGAACCAACAATAAACAGGCGGTTAAGGTACCTTTCGATGCTTCGTACGCCGTGATTGGGTTTTTGATTATTGTTCCGCAAACGAATCATGAAACCGGAAACGTAACTAAAGTGGCCACGCCCCTAGGTTTGTCGACATCAATGACACGTTTTGTTCAGCAAGCTGTTACGGGTGAACTTGAACCGCTCGTCATTGTATGTGCCATTGCTTGTTTTTATTTTTTACAACCTTTGACAAACCCTGGAGACGCATAACATACTCGCGCCAACCAAAGTCGTTGTAGCCAATGATTTGGCGCCTAACCTGGTTGAGGCGGCGGCGACGCTATTATCTATAAGCAGAACGTGGTAACAGCCGACAGATTCCAGGCAGCACTTCAAAGGTTGTAGGGAAACGCCTTTGAACTCCGTCCAAACAGACATACAGTAACATAATTAGTGACCTAAGTGTGACCGGTCAGAAACATATATATAGGCTTCACGCGGGCTGAAGACAAGAGTTATACTGTGCTGATGATATTTTGTTCGAGGAGGGTGCTCCGCTGGTCGCTTGGCTGGGCGATCATTTCCGTCATAGCTTGTTGATGAGTGGCGCTCCCGGCGTCTCTTGTTTTCGTTCGGGTGATGTTTCTCTTTCTGCTCGTGAGACCGGTTCTATTCAAAGTCGATAAATGAGCATTAAAACTTAACTTCCGAACATACCGGCAAACGCTTGCCTGGGCAGTCGTTTATTGGACTTAGTGTTTGCAAAATTGTTTTTTACCGCTTCAACTTTTCGCGAACAATGCATTTATCGCGGCGATGTTGGCCGACATCTGGCTCAGATATTCTCAATAAAATGTTTAATTGGACGCGGCGAGAGTTCGTGCCCTTAAAACGCTCTGCTAGACGACATCAACGACAGCGTCGTGAGATCTGAGCGTGGTGAGCTCGTTAGGGGCTCCGAACCAACTTCGGTGTAAAGTATGCACATTTCCGCGAAAGAAGTGTGACGGGCGCTAACCAGGCTGCCGTTCAAATAGACATTGGCGGCCGCTGTGTCAAAAACTGAAGAGTAAACCCTCGGTTGGGGGTAAAATGTATTTTGAGAGTATTTCACCGATGACCAAAGGACTTGGTGGGCAATATCTCGCGCCTTAGAGCATGGATCAGCATAAAGTCATCATCGCTGTCACCTATACTCATGTGGCCTTCACCGGAACAAGGAAGGCTGGTCGTCCGTTGTCTCTTTCTGGATATCGCGGGTTGATCGTGCTCGTTCGACAACGTTCACCGATCCTTGATCCAAGTGCAATAATTGGGCCGCTTGACAGAGAAGAAACCGGCAAATATATCTTGCGTCTCTTTTTCGCCACAGCGGCGGTACGGCAATCTCTTAAGCGAAACACCCTATGAAACGCTTGGAACGTTTAGTATAAACTATCTCCGTTCAATGAGCACAAGTCTAATGGGTAAGACATCAGCTACTTGTGTCAAGTGGCTACCAATTGGGCTGTGGCGTGCGTTTTTTGTCGCTGTCGGCTACCGTTGCTTGTCGAATGTAGCTAGCGACTGGGGAACACTATCTGTGCGTTGGAAATAGTTTGGTGTGTCGTGTCGCGGTCATGCTCTAGAAAATGTCATTGATGGTATCCCGCTTGAATCGTTCTGGAATTGACAGTGTTTTCGGGAGCTACCTGTGAAAGGTGTGAAGAGAACGGTACGATCCGTGTCGATTGATCACGTGGACATCGTGGGAAATCTCTACCTATCTACGTTGACTGCTCCCGCAAGTTATGTGTCGGCAACGCCCGAAAAGCAGTAGGCACCGTTCGCGGAGGTACACGTATTTTCAAACCTGGGCACCGATCACCGGAGTTTCCACAAACCTCATCCGCGTAAGACGTTTGGACATTTACTACTGTAGTATCAACTGCAGTTTACTCTATCCACGACGTACCTTCGTACAATTATTTGGTATATACTTCAGTTACTTGGGCAAAGAGCTCGCCCAGGATTCCGAGTTTATGGAATAACGATGTCTTAATAACCCCCGGATACCGCTGTAGTATAGACCACCAAATGTCTCGAGACAGTGATTATACATGTTTGGAGCGGTCCATGTGTCGTAAGACGTCATTCGATGTAGCCCGCTTCTAAATATTTGTTTTGAGTTTTTAACGCTTGTACAAACCGTCCATTGTCAAGACTGTGCGACTTTCAGTACAGTATCGAGCGCACTCCTGCGTCATGGTACATTTGATCCGCTTTGTTATTTCACTTGGCGAGTATATCACCAAACCGTATTTTAAGTCGGCCCAAAACTATAATTTGTTCCAGGTCTATTAAAGAACAAATGCAGGTTACCGTGTTAATCCAGTACGGCGACTGCAGCAAGCCCTCCTGGGACGCTACCGACAGCCCTCGCTACCCAGCCAAGAGGGGACGAAGGTTGCCGCTTCGACGCGACCAGTGCATTAGCTAATGGCGCAGGCTGTTTTTACTATGTTGGCTGGATCTAACAGAAACTAGTGTATGGCGTTGCACCATTACCAAACCCCTAAAACAAAATGCCAGGGGTATAAATAATTAATGAAAAAAGAAGATGAAATCAATTTTGTTTTCCGTCGACAGCTACCAGGGAGGTTTCCCCTGTATTGATTTGTTTTTACGGTAATCCGTTTTCTTGTGCAGCGCTTATGGTATAAGTTAAAGCGTATGGATATTGTATGGCACTGATGCCAGGGTTTTACGTCGTTAAGGCACAACCGCTGAACTTATTCTAGACATGGGTACTGTCGTCAGTTGCACACATTTCGAGTACGAACTTTAAGTTTAGTTTGGGGGAATTTTGCGCTTAGCGGATGTTTTAACTCCTGGGTATTTGTAGGTATCGCCGTCTCTAGTATACAGGTGTAACCGACCAGGACAATACACACCTGTCGATCGTCCACAAACCGAGACTTGAGCGTCCACAAGCAATGCATGAAGTAAAGAACACGAATATGAATCCGTTCACACCTGTTCCTCTTCCTTGAAAGATGAATTGGACAGCCCATCCAGCGGAACAAATGTGTCGACTGAAGCACCGAGTCACCCAGGATGTACCAAGTAGAAAAGCAATGATGAGCGCGGAGAAACACAGTATTTGAAATGTAAACAAACGTTATTGTTGCTAGTACTATATTTTCAAGGACGTTGAGGCTCTTCCCCGGTCGCGGGGCGGTAGCGGCGCAGGGTCGTATGCAACACCAAAACAATTGGTGTACGCTAACTTTGACGAAACCCTTACATTATTTCGATTTGCTTTTGCCCGACAGGTGTCTGTACGTCGGACAACAGAGCTTCAGCTGTGTTCTTTATCAGCTTCGACCTGCGTGAAGCCGTTCATCGTTCCACGTCGTTGTAAGCATGCCGCGTTGCCTATCGCAACAGTGCCAAACGACTGCTTCATTTAATGTGAAGCGCAGCAAGCGTCCGATGTACTGCAAGAAGCATTCTTCAAAAGGGATGGTGAACGTGAAAATAAGAACCTGCTCCTACGACTGCTGCACGACGAATGCAAGTTACAACGTGACGGGCTCTAAATCTCGAGTGTATTGCAAGCAACATGCCGAAGACGGAATGGTAGATGTAAAGAGCAGGCGATGCGTAAACGTCTCTTGCACGAAGCGGCCAAGCTACAATGTTGAGGGCATAACGCCACCTATGTTTTGCAAGCAACACGCCGACGATGGTATGGTGAACGTTTGCCGCAAGATTTGCTCACACCATTCTTGCACGAAGCAACCGTGCTTCAACGTGGAGGGAATCCGAAAACCGATTTATTGTAAGAGACATGCTCAGGACGGAATGATAGACGTATGCAGCAGGCGTTGCACACACGACTCTTGCACGAAGCGGCCGAACTTCAACGTGGAGGGCATCAAAACACCGATTTATTGCAAGACACATGCTGAGGACGGAATGATAGACGTATGCACCAAGCGTTGCTCAAACGACTCTTGCACGAAGACGCCAAACTTCAACATTGAGGGCATCAAAGCACCGATTTTTTGCAGGCAACATGCTGAGGACGGAATGGTAGACGTATACACCAAGCGTTGCTCCCACTACTCTTGCACGAAGCAGCCAAGGTTCAACGTGGACGGCATCAAAACACCTATTTTTTGCAGGCAACATGCTGAGGACGGAATGGTAGACGTGTGCGCCAAGCGTTGCTCGTACGACTCTTGCACAAAGCACCCGAAGTTCAACGTGGAGGGCATCAAAACACCAATTTATTGTAAGCAACATGCTGAGGACGGAATGGTAAACGTTTGCACCAAGCGTTGCTCATACCACTCGTGCACGAAGCGCCCATATTATGGTGTGGAGGGCACCAAGTCTCCGGTGTATTGCAGGCAACATGCCGAGGACGGAATGGTGAACGTATGTCAGAAGCGGTGCGCATTTGACGCGTGTAAAACACAGTCTACTTTTAACGTCAGGGGAACAAGCTTACCGTTGTACTGCAAGGCCCATGCTGAGGACGGCATGGTAGCCGTACGCAAAAAGCGTCTCCCCAACGATTTGCGCGGTAAAGCACAACAACAGGGGTTACCATCGAACTATGTTACGGCTCCATGCACTGGACAGAACCCTATCATTGTGGAAAATAAACTCATTACCGGATTAAAACGATCGAGATGGCCACTGGATCGACCGGTGCCACGGAGTTGCCAAACTGCAGAAAGGGGGGTCGTTCAACATGGGAGTATGGATCCCAGCAAAGACGCTCCTCTTGCCTGGTGCGCCGGTGCCACACCCGACGACGCCAATGTCACGAATATCCAAACAGCCGCCGAGCAGACACATCAAGACATACCCGAGTCGTTGCCTCTACTACTGAATAACGAGCCATTGGAACTGACGGAGAATATCAAGACCGAGCTGGAGTTTACCTTGATGTTTTAAGCGGCCTTTTCCGACGTATCGCTGGTATGGTACTCACGGAACGTACAGGGATCGGGGTGTGCTGTTTCGGCCTAAATGTTTACGGCCGGTTTAATATCATACCATATGACGCGAGCTACGCAAGGGGTATGCCGTTTCGGCCTGAACGATCATGTCGGTCGGTACTGTTCGACTGAGGAACTGGATAGTATTGACTGGAAAACCCTGTTTTTTTTTATTGCATTGTTGATGTGTTACACCCCGAACACTCTTGACATCTAACTCCCCGTGACCGGCATTTGGGAGCGGTAGTGAGGTTCTATGGAGGCGGGTATTTTTATAGTAGGATAAGTTGAAGTACGCCTACGCTGGGATCCTTTTAAAGTGGTAGCTATCGACGCTGCTGTTGTGGTCAGTCGCTTTATTATGTGTCACCCTGGCAGGTCACCGTCTATTAACATCGATGGCGGAGATTTCGGAGTCGTTTTGTTACCTATCGACAAGAGGTTTAAAATAAAGACTTTTGCCACGAGAGCAAATATGTCGCACATCGGTGACGACGCCATGCGGTCGTCTGCGTATTGCCTGTCACACAGTTTATCAGGAGAAACGCGTGTACAGGCTGGTTTAAACTGGGGGTCCTGAAGCTTGAGCCCCACTAGTGTCAATGCCGTTTATCCAATACGTCTTCCGGGCGCCATGGATAAAGGTTCGAACGATATGGTTCTAGCATGTTTTCTGCAGATATTCTTGTCGTGTACAGTTTGCCGTTAGTTTACATTGATGGCCTTTAAAAAAAAATCATTTCGCGAAAAGATACTCCAATTGTTTCCACCCACGCGTCTTGTGATTATCGGCAAGGGTGCCCAGAGCACGTGTACAATTTTGCGTTTTGCATGATGCTAACGTTATTGACATTTTAACGTTTCAACGATCAACTTTCATACACTACGGCGATCAACTTTCATACACTACGGCATCGTGCTACTGGGTTAAGGGGTATTAGTCCGGTGGACCGCCGGTAAACAATTCACCGGCTGTCTACTAACTTTAACATAGTAGACCTCCTCCGCCTCGAATCGGGAAGATAGCAGGTAGGCCGGGTATTGGCGCGAACGCGTAGTAAGTATCTTCGCGTCTATTGTTTCTGTGGAGACCGGGGACAGTATTCGAAGCGGTCGGAATAAGAAAAGTCGTACAAGTGTAGTATTTGTGACATTACTTTGCGAACACACGGCCCAAACTCCCATGATCCCGCTGATAACTACATTTGTTATGGTAATACATTAAACGTTTGGGGGCAACGTCCAACCTAAGCATGGTACGTGTTCACCGTACTCTCTCGTTACGCTGGCCGCAAAGTGTATAGGACGCCAGGATGAGGGGGGCTAGCATTGTTAATCCAGCATACCAGATTTTGTGCGAGGATGAAATAATATCATGACGTAAATGATACAAGGTTTCTGCGGCTCACGCCGCAACGCTAAATAAACGCGAGTCCAAGATCATCTACACTGGAAGGGTTGTTCTGGTTTGGGATTACCATAGTGTCGTGACAACACAGAATCGTACGATGGAGACATTCATCATACAGAAGACATCAGTGATGCGGATATAACAAAACGGTATGATACCATTTAGACGTGAAAAGCATGGATGACGCAGTGTGCTTCTGTTAAAAGCGGGCATGGCGTGTAGTAAAGGATTTGTGTAAATGGGGATACTTTTAGTATATACCAATCGTCCACGTTTATCCACACGAAAATCATTAATGGCGCGTTCGTCGACAAAAACTGCGCACGTGAGTGCAATTTCACAGTTCCACACACAACGCCATGCTACATCACGCACGTATCAGAGGCAATATAGCGGGGTGATTCCTACAGAATGGGTGCCAGAGCGATACGACCGTCTTATTGAGGGAAGCGGCTCGGCAATTAGCGACACGTGCTGCGACAGACCATTAATTCGCTGATTCAGTTGAAGGAATGTTGCATGTACAGTATTCGAAGAATACAGTTGTTTGTTTCCGTCTACAAAGTAGTAGTAGTGTCCATGTACGTTGTCGAACTCCGGGACTGGTTGATTAATGATTTAATTATTGTTCCATGTACAGTAGTGTGCGCTTATAGTCGTGTGTTTCAATTTTGATGTGCCAACGTAATATGACCGCACTTCTTGGGGGAAGCCGCGGTACTTATTCCAGGCTATACTTGCAATTCCCCAGTCGGGCCTAGCAAGTCGGACCGTGTTATATCGGAGTATCGCCGTACGTAGACCGGACCCCTACTGTTCCCCGGATATATCAGTTTGTACGCGGACCATTATTTCTACCCATTCTACAAGTGAGCGCAATATTTAATTATTGTCGCAGGTACAGCAGTGTGCGCATATAGTCGTTTGTCTCAATTTAGATGTAGGTCATTAATTCGCTTATTGAGTTGAATGAATGTTTCACAGTGAACCGATTGTCTACAAGATTTAACATGATAGACCTCCACCCCCCTGAACCGCGCGGTAGAAGACAGGCCGTGTGTTGGCGCAAATGCGTTACTATCTTCGCTTGTATTTATCCTTCAGGGGCCGGGGACAGTATTTTAATTATTCGAAATAGGAAAAATAGTATGTACGAGTCTAGGTTTTGTGGCACTGACCTTCGAACACACCACTCAAAGTCCCATGGTCCCGCCGCATACTACATTTGTGAAGGTGTTACATTAAACTATTGTGGGCAATTTCCAACCGAAGTATGGTACGTGTTCACCGCACTCTTACGTTTCTCTGGCTACAGAGTGTACAGTCACCATGTTCTTGACTCGGTGCGTCTATGTTTCAGACACATCTGATACATCCACCGATTAGTAGTTACAGGAGCACATACGGTGTCCGTGCCGATGCCTGAAAGACGAGTTGTGTGCTCACGAACAATAACGAAATATAATAGCACTTTTCGTACACAAGGGGTTTGACAAGGCTGTTTCACACTTGTACAATAAGGGGGCCTAGCATTTTCATCCGGAATTGAAGAGTATGTGCGAGAATGATGCAAGTTCATTACGTAAATAATAGGGCGAAAACGTAGGTATATGGAAATGTATAAAAACGAACACAAAGGGAAAAGGGAGAAGTACCCCTTAGAGTCGGAAACACACATGTTTTACAAGGCAGCAATATGCTATCATAGACGAACCCAAAACAACAGGTGAGCAACAACAATAGAAACAAAACAACTATCAGCCCTCGTCGGCGGCAACTACACTAAAGGGTTGCTAATGAACTTACTGTATAAGTCGAAGCGTTGCCGTATGGGCTATCACCTGCACACTTATGGCCACTAACGTTGCGTCCATACCTTCATCATCGCACCCGTCCTCAATGCAATGAATGTAGTCCTACCAATATATGCTAATGTCCATACAAAGTGTCAGAGCTGATGACACCACTCTGCCAGGGTCAGCCCACCACCGAAACTCCGCTCCGAAAGCAGCTACTGAGGAGTATGGAACCCTGCTGCCTGTTTTGTCAGCCCCTGACGATCTTTAACGACGGCGGTGTCCATACTGATTGGCCGCCTCCGAAAATCCCGCATGGGTCCATAAGGAGGTGAAAAGGATACATATAGGAACAATCTAAATTAAATAAAATGATTAAGATGCTAAACTGGCAAACAAAAACAGCACTCTGGCGGCAGTAATACGTTAATATTATCCGACTCTGCTTCCCAGTGCGGGGTGGAGAAGATCGTCAAAACCGAGACTTAAACGAGGTCACATGTGAAAGGCTCTTAACCAAGGCCAACACTTATGAGTTTCGAAATGATCCTAGGAAATCGATATTTTGTAAGGAGATTCGACGATGCGTGCTGGGCTTTCTACTTTGCGATCCTGTTCCGTGTCTCCACATAGCTTTATTGAACCACAGTTTTTCCACGCCCCCCCCCCCCGCGCGCGCGCGAGCGTGTCAGGCTTTAGCTATATGCATGATAATTGCGCGGCTCTGCGTGATTGCAATTCGCACCTATTCGAGGTAACAACGCAGTACACTACAGTCGACAGACTGCTTTACTACTAGAGTGGTGTATAAGAGTTGTGTGTGGGATTGTTGTCGGCCCACCTAGCCAAATACAGTTATTGAATGAAGATTTCACACATGGACTAAAAACACCCACTCTACGTAGTTCAGATACTATCGAAGATGCAGTGTTGTTCGGCTCTGTGACGAACCTTGTACCGTTTAAACCAAAAGTTCGATTTGAGACACATAAAGGTGTGACCGACTTGACCAAAAATCGCAATCTATTCTCCCGACATTTGAATTACACGGCTGCGTGTGTGTTATATTAAGTTGTGTTTTGCCCACCGACGTCCACACACCCCTCTGCTTGTGCTGATTTGACATTGAACAGTGTGACAAAAGCACTGGGGGCACGAACGATGAGCCAAATATCACATCGCACTACAGTTACAACAGCAAGACGTCAGCAATAGCTGATATAGATATGAATGTAGCGTCGGCGTTGTTATCCTGGAGCGTGGCGGCGGCTCTCTTGGTTTTTTCAAGCCGCCAGTCTGCACGAGCTGTTAGTCATGGTCCTATGCGTGTTTAACTATAGTGTTCCATGATCGACCGCCGAGGACTGTGAATGCCTAGCAGTGAAGAGCGACTTGTAAACCTTGCACAAAGCCACATGAGAGAATATCGTCAAAAATGTCACCCAGCGTATAATCGCACCTATGTGCATGCTTTGTTAGACTTGCACGCATGCTTAAACTGTCACTACTGACCTCGAGGACCCCACAGGGTTTTGGTAGGGTCAGGGTCAGGGCTATGTCTGGGGTCGGGTTTAGCCAGGGCGACGTGCAAGGTTACAGTTGACGACAGATGCCGTTTTGTACTGTTTTGTTCGGAGCTGCACATAGGAAGATCCGCCATACATAAAGCGCTAATGAATTCCACGTGCGCATGTAAGTAACCTTGCACGTCCGTGCTAAATTACGGTAGTCAAAACAGTGCACTACCGAATTTTTCATCGCCCGGCCTAGGTAGTAAGCAAACGATGTTATACATAACAGACTGTTGTTGTTGTTGTTGTTGTTGTTGTTGTTTTTTCCGTTGATGTTGCCGGTCGTGGCCTTGCGGGGTTATACCCGCCCCGGGTCGTTTAAATCTTCGACTTCGACGTGCGTACTCGAATATGGGTTGGAGGCGACACAATGACAACTTTATTATTTCCGGTCGCGTGCACCCGTTCGCGTCGCACCGTAGAGGTGTTAGGAGAGCGGGCAAAATAGATGTACGTTCGTTCCCATTTGGTTTTACAGTGGTCAGAGGGCCACGGCATTAGGTTACCTGGCGACTGGCAAGCGTCCAGAGAGCTTGGACGCCTTTCATGCGTCCATGGGACTAGGAAAATAGCACCGCATTAATTATTGTATCGCAAGTATGTCATCCCTTCGTGTTTCAAACTTGGCGTGTTCTCCGAACGGTAACATGATGAGTAGCGCCATGTTGCTTACCAATCGTTGTAGCCTTATGTCGCCGACACTTCAATCCCACTCAGTACCTAGCTTTTACATGAATACGTGATTTCCGCCCCCGCCGTCCACAGAGAATGCCGTCTATACAGCCTACTGTGAAAAAACACAACTAGCGCAAGAACACATAATAAGTCGCTCCCCACCTTGGTGACTTCCAAAACGTATTGCCGTCGCACACTCGTACGAACCAACTACTTCCTGGGAAAACCGACGTGATAACTTTTTCTACCCATGACAATACGTTCAAGGGAAGCTTGCGGCAGAAAATAGCACTATACATATTGACTCGTCTTTTATTTCTTGACAATGCTACCTCTCTGAAGTATCCTACGCACGCTCGTTCACCGAGATTTCCCGTCAGTCAGGACGGCTTCAACTGCAGCTGCCGCCTTAAAATAAAGAGTACGAGTAGAACAGGGCGTAAAAAAAATATAATCATAACATGAACCCAAATATTATCATTCGATCTAAAGATACTCGTCTCAAAAATACGCGGGTTGTTGTTCTCACATTAACTCGCATGAATCATACGTCCGTGGTCACGGGACAGACTCCAGTCACTCCGGAGTGGAAGAATACCCCTCCTAGGGGAAAAAATAAAACAAACCAAAAGTGGTACACGAACATATCATGGCCGAAGCATGTCGTACATCCATCCAAAATATAAAAGCGAAATCGGACGTCAGCGTACGTACGTATCATACATATACTGGTACACACGTTTCAAGACTCGCAGCTGAAACCGACTACACCGCATGCCACCGAGAAAAAAATAATAATGTACAAATCCCAGAAGAAAAGCAAAGTATCGCCGAAAGAAAGGAAAAAAGTGAGAAATAGGAAAAAAACAATAACAACCGAAGCAAGAAGAAATATACGTACGTACGTACAAAAAAAAAGTGTTACGTAGACTCGCCAGCAGGGGGCGCGTGGCGAGATAAAGGCAATCCACACAGAGATACAAAAAACAAATATAAAAAGGTACGCGTTTAATCTACGCAAACAGAATCGGAAAAAACAACCAAGTATTCCACGTACGTACTTAATCAACACATACTGGGTCTGAACTCGCCGGAAGGGGGGCGTGGCGAAACAGATCAACCAACCTATCAGCCAGGGTAATCAATACGCATGCGTACGAAAGGCCCGAAGCAATTGCATAAGTAAGAAAGCGAACAAAAGAAAAAGAAAAAGAGAGGCAAACCGAAGGGCGCAAAAGAAAAGAGGAAAAATAAAAGAAAGCAAGGAAAGGAAAGGAAAGAAAAAAAGGAAAGCGCCATAGTCGCACTAAGTAGGTGCTGGCAAGGGAAGGCATCGAGGGCATAAAAGGCGCTGCGGGAAGAACACAGCAAACAAGTCCGGGCGGTCTTACGCTAGCTACTTACGGCGACGGCTAACATACGTCAGGACGATGATGGCCAGACCCAGGCTTCAGTTTACCAAGTATCTGCCCAAAAAACGCCATTTCCCAGAGCACGCCGAGTCGTCTTCTCTACAACAAGTGTGCAGTCGACTACGAATCGTCTTTTGGCACCCGTTTATGTACTCCAACAATTAAAGGCGGGCTTGATTGGTGCTTAGCACATTCACGTTGTTATTGGTCGTTGACATCAACGATCCAAACCGATTTTCCTTGATTTTTGTACAGGGTGCTTTCATTTGATAAAGCACCAGTCATGAGTAGAGACAGTTTAGTGCACGTTAACCAAAGCAGCAGTTCTTGTGCCGGATCATCAATCTAGAACAAAGCAGCTACTCCGATCTCGGTCTTGATGGGTTCCCTCAATTGATGTGTCTCCGCTAAAGGGGAGATGTCCCGCCGAAAACCCCGAGCGGTATGCTCAGGGGCGGGTCCGACGGTGCCATCGTCAAGGTGCCTCGGTAAGGCACCGTAGGATGAGTTAAGCGAGCCTTCTGCACCGGCAACCACCGCCAGATCTTGAACGATGTTTCCCTGCTTAAATCGGTAGTCATCGACGCAGTTTGGAAGTATCTTCACTTGGGGATTTGACCTCGACCGTTTTCGATGATCGACGTTTTTACACGGTAGAACGGGGGTGATCGCAGCATCGTCTAAACTATACTGTCTGTATATCGTGTCGCTTGTAGCGGTAACATCGAGCGGTGCACGCCGTGCTGCCCCCGTTGTGCGAATGTCGTGTAAAGGGCCCTTAAATTGAACGTTCCCCATCGTTTCCTCGGAGTGTTGCGAGCAGTAGGCCGGCCTCTTGCTGTCCTTGCGCTTGAACCTAAGTCGCTTCGTGCAGGAGTCACGTAAGCAAAACTTGCTGACGACATTTACCATACCGTCCTCGGCATGGGCTTTGCAGTACTTCGCTGTCTTGGTGCCCTTTACATTAAAGCTGGGCTGCGTCGAGCAGGCGTCGTGCGAGCAACGCTTATCGATGACGTTCACCATGCCCTCCTTAGCATGTTGCTTACAGTACTTCGCCGTCTTGGTGCCCTGTACATTAAAGGTCGGTTGCGTTGCGCAGGAGGCATGAGAGCAAACCTTACTGTTGATATTCACCATGCCGTCCACAGCATGTTGCTTGCAGTACATCGGTTTCTTGGTGCCCTCTAAGTTAAAACTCGGATGCTTTACGCAAGAGTCATGTAAGCAGCGTGTGCTGGCCACCATCACCATTTCGTCTTTAGCATGATTCTTGCAGTACAACGGTTTCTCGCCCTTGACATTGAAGTGCGACCGCTTAGAACAGCCGTGTTGTGAGCAACGCTTTATTTTGACGTTCACCATGCTGTCCTCTGCATGGTTCCTACAGTACATAGCCTGTTTGTCGCCCTCGATGTTAAAGCTCGCCCGCTTCAGACAATGTTGATATTGACAGCGCCCCATCATAGCAACCTGTCGTTAATCAGGGATGGGCAAGGACCACAATGTACACATTGAAGGGCGTCGTAAAAAAAGAATAACTGATCGGCAGACTTACATGCTACTGTTTCCCACGGTTTGGCATCGCGAAAGAGTGGCGATCTCAACATTGCAGACCCCCGGAGTCGAAAATACGCCACAACCGCGCTGTGTGCAAAAACATGTTCAGAGTTGTCCTTAGTATATGCAAAGGCAGAGGTAAACGTACGGCGGGGAAATCCGCGTTCGTATAGATTATCGTTTTTTCACTACGACTCGTGTAGTATTGGTAGATCGTTGCAATAACCCGGACATGTTTTTAACTGACGGGTCGATTCTCGATTCATACAAGCTCACTGAAATAAATTGGTATCAACCTACGAGGTCAAATTGTTCAAAACCAAAACATATGCCAGATAACTGGTTAACTGTATATATCGGCAGCAAATACGAGTCACTCGACGGTAGGGGGGCAGTAGAACTTGCAGAGGTCCTGATATTCGGACCTGAATATCTCGCTAAATATATGACTTCCCTAGTTATCGCTGGCGCATCCCGACTAACATATTAATATGCGGTAGTCCTCAAACAAATTTACTTGTGAAGAATTTTCGCTACCCGGTAGTTCCTCAAATGAGGAGCACAATTGGTCAAACCTGTTCGGCCCGGGAAGTGCAAGCCCTACCGTGGGATGAGTCACGCCGTCAAGACGGTTCATTCTATCGTCGTCCTCTACAACTGTATTGTAATACAGAATCGGCCAGCCTAGCTTGCCCCCGCCTCTATCCAACAGTCTCCCTATCTTTGTCTCCATTTGGCGGCGTGATGTTGCTGTGTTCCGGCACTCTCGTGTACTGGTTGGATGGCCAAAGCCCAACAATAGTCCGAATCTCAAAGGTCGTCTCAATCGTGTATTGAAAAATCTCAGCACGTCGAAGATCCGACGAATCATGAAGGCTGCTGGTGTTTGAGGGGCGCAACACAGGTTTTGTTAATGTGACTCCCGGGTCGTTCTCGGTTACTGGTTTCTCGGTCGGCCTCCTTGGCGTATCGGCCTTGAAATATCTACAAGTGTTGCACGTCATAGCTAGACACGATTTTCAAATTGTTAGTTTCCGACTTAGCACCGGCACAAATCGGAGAATATATTTAATCAGCCATTGTTATATGCCTCCCCACGGGCTGTGTATTTATTTATATTTGATGGCATTGCCTCCATGCCGTAAGACTTGAACATGGAGTCCGTTGAGACGGCAAACATTTATACTTGCCTCACGATTTGATCGGGCCTATTTGAACTTCGAAGACCCCACGCATAATGTTTTTTATCCGCCACGTCATACAACTATCATTAAACCAGGTTGGAGGTGCTTGTTTCTTCTAAAGAGCTCGCCTATTACTATATCTATATAAGACCCAAATAAAGGGCAACATCGCCATGAAGAAAATCCCGTGATAGCACAGCATACATCTACAACCAGCGAGAGAACCCACCATCTTTTTGCGTTACTTACTTTATGGGCTAAGAATTAAATGCTACATAGGTGCTGAAGAACAAATATGTCGATGTATACGCGTGGTGCGTTGCTGCTGGTACATTGTACGTATAATACTGCTCCAACTTGGTGACGGATTCGACGATAGAGGTAGTACTGTTAGGCTTTTTTGTTTCTGAATGACGGGGCTTCTTAACCCCAAATCGTCAGAAACTCCTTGTTTCTCAGTCCGATTTTTTTCTATACCTAGGCCACATGGGTATGTTCATCGGGTTGCACTTTCATTTCACTCAGAAATCAGTTGGTGGGTGAGGTTCAGCCCGCCTAAAAGTCAGGATCCCCACAAAAAAACGGGCGCACCTTTATCGTAACACGTTTCTAATAGTACGGTAGTGGTGCATCGATTTCTTGCTGAGGCCCCTCCGATGAGGATCTCCACACCTCTCCTGGGTATGAGTACCTACGTCCATAGACAGTATGACAATTTAACCTACGGCGTATATCTGCAAAATGTTACTATTAATAGCAGCCTTCGACGGCATTTTTTTAGGAATATGGGGAACACGGAAAACCCTATCAACCGATGGTCTCTCCTGCAACACATTCAGTTACATGTGTTACCTGTGAAATTGTGATATACGCCACATTGTACGATGCGCCACTCTTACGAATACCAACGGTACCCGAAAAACTTGGGTCGATCGACGTGTGCCGTGCTAGTATACCATACCCACGATGTACGAGTAGGATTGCGCGTGCCTCGTCTGGTGCGGAAAACCTACACCGGATTTACCCTGTGATGGCTACGATGCAAAGCTGATAATCGTATATCCCAGCACACTGAACACGTGGCGTCTTATGTAAGCTTCTAGTTCGGAAAAGCGAACTGCTATGTGCACAGGTACATCCATGTTTCTGGTTGGCCTGGAGCGTTTAAGTGAAACCAACGGGTGTCTACGGCAAGAAGATTTCCTAATTATTACGGCACCCGGTTGCCTGTCTTTGCTCGGTTTATGCCGGCTAATGAAATGGCAAGTCTTTTTGAACGTTAACATAGAGCGGCTAGCAAAGCCCTAAGAATAATCATTCGTTTATTTACGACGTTCTTCTTTTTGTTACGTACCTTTTCATCTCTGTTCTTTCTTGACGCCATACGTACGAAATTATACTAAAAATAAACAAAAAGACGGAATAGGTTCAAAATCTCGCCGACGTCGTTCTGCCAAAAGAATCGCGAAATTATTCACAAACGGTAGTCGACCATGGCCGAACTCGTTTCGTACAATATTGTTTACAAGTTTTGCAACAGGTATAGGCCTAATAGTGCAGTAGAATAGGAAAAGGAAAACAATACCACTACAGTACCTAAAGTAAAACCGAGGGTGTGCCGCCACGCTCACACTTGAACTCCTGTATGAAATTGTCACCTTTAAAAAGTTCAGTTTCAGACCACTAGACACAAGTTGAGACTTCCAAATGTCGTGTTATATAGGGTGTATATGCATATCCTATCAACCATTACGCAGACGTCACAAACATCGGCGGCAGCGCTGCTGCAGCAATACAAACGAGAAACAAAGCTTATGTACAGCACTAAACCTGTATCGCTGCTGCATGCCGGACGCATGCAAGCCCACTGGCCGGCCCTTAGCCGGGAACTCTTGCTACAGTATCGGGGACGGAGGACCTCGTGGATGTGAGTTACCGTCGGGAGGCGTTGATACCTTCTGGAGTTCAGCTGGTGAGCGTTCTACGCTGCTGCTTTTTTTGCGAGTAAGTAATTGACCTTGCCTCAACCACGTGCCCTTGACACGACCGAGCACGCTGGGCATCTGCGCGACATCGATGTTCGCTCGATGTCAGGCATCGACGAAACACAGTGTACAAACGGACCACCTACTTCCGGCACGATGTGGGCGATGGAAGGGGGGGGTCTATCCATACAAACAGGGTGCCACTTATGAACTGGCAACGACAGTAGTATTCCCACTGTACAAATATGTGTGTACTAGAATGTTAATGGTGTGCCCAGATCACTTCTCGGCTCTCCTTGGATGTACTTGAGGGCAATGTAACGCCTTCACGTCCAATCAGGACTACGTTTCGGTCTGAGATTCGCTTATCGAGCTCGCCAACTCTTATTGCGCAGGTTCGGCTGTACGACATGACCGCATCAAACGGGGGCAAACGTCCGGTTTTGAATAAATACTAGGGTGAGGTTTGGTTTCCACTCTGATGGTTAACTGTTTGGTTTGGTATTATTCTTCAGGTTGAAAACTTGACACTCCCAAAGAAATGTATTTATCTTGGAGTAGAAAAGGAAACTGGAGGGGTGTTCGCGATTTTGCGACACTTAATATATGCTTCAGCTGTCTACCCCATACACTCTTAGGCTGCTGCTAATGTTTGTGCTGCCTGCTGATTTTGGTTGGTCCTGCATTTTATGTATAATAGGTACTCGGAATTTGATATATAGGGAGTTTAAGCCGTATAAACAAGCGCGTTTATTCATGTAATTCGTCTCCACGCACTGTTGATAGCGTTGCTGCTGCTGTACAAACGAGCACGAGCATTCATGAAAAAAGCGACGAAGAATAAACAGCGAGGCTAAAAGACGACACCTATAGCTGTTCATGGTTTTCGACATGTTTCGGTCGGCCTGCCGCTAATCGTGGCGGTTCCTGGTGTACAACAGGTGTGGTATTTATTTTGCTTTAGCCTTTGTACGCTACACAATGTGCCAGATGACGATATTGGATTAAATGCTTTATCAGGTGTTTTGTTTATCTTGTCGTATCTCAAATATTCCTGATATACGTACTCGATGCCTTTCTTCGCTGTGCTCTGTTTCATTCACCGCTGGAGCTTTTGTGCGTACCGCATGCTCTGTCATGACGGATATGTGCGGAGCCGGGAGCTGGCTTTAACTCGCCGTGATTCAGTCCCCTTTTAGCGGGTATGCGGGTATACTATGATATTGTATGGACCGCAAGGTTCCCCATCGAGATCCCATTAACAACGTATTCCACGGGCGTCGCGATCCGTAAAGTAGAACGTAGACGTGTATTAAATGTTGGCAAGTTCAATCTGCATACCGCAATACTGTTGTCGCTGTGCTGCATATGCATCGTATGCCTGGTATCAGGTTCGACAATGCTTGTTCAAACAGAGGCATTGGACGTGGTAATATTACTTGGGTCGATCTCCTCCTGCTGTGTACCGGCCATGCAGACATACACTATGACTACTTGCACAAACGCGGAAGCTGGAACCACGGTTTCCGTTGTACTACGGCTGGTGTACTGCCTCTGTACTGCTCAATGAGGATTAACCGTTGGGAGGGTAAGCGCTTGCATTATCAGTGTACCAAAGTCCACCGACCTTTCAGTTTTAATCGTTTTGCGTACCTATGACACGAAACATGCCGCCCGCATATACACAAGACCGCACACATACCAACACGGAAGCATCGTTGTGCTCTAACGAATGAGTAGTGCCTCTGATGCTGCGTCGTATTTAACAGCAAACGTGGTCAAACAAGAAGCACCTGATGATGTTGTATAGCGTGCGGGAGAGCGGAACGAAACCTAAATGTCTGGGAGAAGCAGGAAAGCGGGCTATCTAGATAGCACACAAAAAATAGTGGGAATTTTCATGCACGTACTCGACTCAGCCAAGCGTTACACAGCCCCTTGACAGAGAGAGCAAGTTCTACGACGATGAATGCTCAGGAACGGCCACGGTGCTCGGTCAGGATCAAGACATTCGTCGTAATGTACCTATGAGCGCAATACTTGCCCCGCAGACAAAAGCGAGGAAAACAGCGTGCCATCATAAAAGTGCAAATTATACATATTAACAGACGTATGCGGGTTGTTAAAAATATGCGATCTCGTGTCTAGTGTGCGCTTGAACTTTACGGATTACGCGTGTTGTTGCCAATGACGCCCAAATAACCAAGCACTTAAACAAATACCTATAACAAATGAAATAACAAAAAGGAGAACCAGTCTGTTCGTTTTTATATCCGAAACACAACTTGCATCGAAGACGTCCCCATTCACCAGTTGTCCGTTTCATTTATCAGTTTGGGGTGCATTCCATGCTTTACCAACGTACAGGCCACTCACCATCGACGTTGTCCGACCAACTCTACGTAGAGTGTACGTGTGTTTTTGTCATATTTTTTCTGGGCGCCAGATGTTTTTGCCGTACCAACAGCGGGGTCACACAGGGGGAACGTAAAGACAGAAGGTTTCCTTCCACCTATCCTCCTTCGGTGCTTGCCTTAATTTTTATCGCGAAGGGGGTTCATCCGTCCCTTTCCCTCGTCGGCTTACAAAGAGGAATTAGTTTTTTACCACGATGTATTGCTTTCCACTGCTATTTGCGACTTTTTCACTCCGGAGAGATTCGAACCCGCAACCTTGCCGTCAGGAAGTTTAGGAGCATAGCAACTGAGCATCTTGGGACGCGAGTTAATTATCATCCCTTTTGATTGAAGACATGTGGGGAAGGGCTAGGTCAACGCTAAATAATCTACAAAACAGGTTGGCACATGTTGAAACAACAAGTAGTGGCAGCATGCTAAGTAAGGCCGGTTTCACGTAAATTGACCGCAATTTGGGCTAGTAGGAGCACACGCCAGTGGTTAAGAGGAAACCACTACTGCATACCACTCTGTCCGCACAGCCAGTGACAATTTAGGGTTTGTATTACACTATCTTATCAATGGTAACCGATCGATTTCTCCATAGTCGGAGATATTTCATGACAACCTCAAATACCTTGGTGTACAATATTACTTAAGGCAGAAATATAGGGACAAGCTAGAGCTAAATACGAGAACCGCATATTTCTGACGTTTCTGTCCAAAAATGGTATAGGTAAGCATACCCATTATACACGAACACACTATCCGGTCGAGATAATATAACCATCAAGCTTGGTGTTCTGTAGCACAAATCGGCGGTAGTCTGTGCCGTCACGTCTACAGCACAGGACAACCAACACGAAACACAGTGCGGCAGTAAAAAATCAACCCTGGTATTCATACCAAATAAGAAGCCCGAGAGGAGCTACACTAAATAGTAGCGTGGAACGCACCGTTTCTGCAACGTGGAATCTAGCCTGAGCCGGCGTTCCAGCTTCCTACCAGGCATGCTACACTGTGCAATCGTCTCGCTATCATCATCAACATCAGGCTGGTACACTGTTTTCAGACATGTAGGCATCAGGACGCTGGTTCACTGTCGCCGACGACTTCAACCCTGGCACAAGAAACTCCTCGTGTTATGACACGTACTAAACAACCACCGCCCACCAACCACCGCAAAATAAAAACCAACACGATCGTGTATTCCGGGCATACTCCTAAGATATCATTGTTGTCCGACAACGCATGATGCAAGTACTGTATATTCATACTTCGCGCTCCTACACGAGGTCCCTCTTGAGTCGGTGGGACCTTCTCCGTGGCACACTTACTGCTCGGAGAATACTACTTATGTTACATCATTCCACTGCTGAACGAGTTTCCTTCATATATAAATTGCACTTTAAACGTGGGCAAGGGGGATCATACGGCACAGCGCCGTACGCCCTATCCCCGAATTCGGAAGCCGCAGTTTAAAGTCTATCGACACCCGTGCGCGATAATGAGACGTGCGGTCCTCATCCCCGATACAAATCAGCTGTGACAACGAGAGGGCCCCATTGACTCAAGAACCACTCGGTGTCCGAGACTAATATATGACTGACCACTACCTCAAACTTCTGGTGGCAAGCCTCCGCCGCCGGCCGTGGAGTTGCCCATTTCGTTGCGGTTCTGGCCGTAGTGCGTGGTACGTGGGCTTATGTGAAAGCGATGACAAGCTCTATGATGATATAGGAGATGGGTATGAGGTTAGTATGCTCAGCTTCTTAAACCCGGTGACAGCGACCGTCGTACTGCCAGTTACTTGTAAGTCTAGTAATCCATGTGATCTTGCTCGCGGTAGACTGGATCGCGTACGTATGTACAAAATTGCAAACAGCCACTCACGACGCATCCTCTTGCGCAGTTTAAAAGTTCGACGGAGGGATTCAAAATACTATTCTGATCAAATAGAATAAAATGAACGTTCCTCTGATATATCGTATGCATACAGAAGATAAATATTTCCTTCGGAGTGGTCAGCTAGTCAGGGTGACCGAATAAAAAAGGAATACAAGTCTTTCCTCCAGAGTGGTCTGATTGTCAGGGTAGTGTTGGTAGAAAACAGATTGCTTCGATTATTGCTTATTTGGCGGGAAAGTAATTGCTCGTGTACCAGGCCGTGAAAATACCCGGGTAGCTCGTGTACCAGGTATTTTTTTTTGTGTACTGCTGCTTGCTGCTGTCCTATATGACGTTTTGAACCTGGTATCATACAGCAGCATTGATTCTAGCTGCACGGAAATACATGCTTGAGACACATGACGTCGAACTATTCCATGTGTGCATCTTATACTCTCTGTGCAAGAGGGTGACATACTTACGTACCAGGTAGTGTTAGGTTAAGAGTGAAGTACGAGTCGCGTCGATCGTCAAGCTTTATACTGCCCTATTGGTGGTGAATATAATTTGGTTGTTGGTTATACACGTACTCGCTCGAAAACAGCAGTATAGTTGGGCGCGGTGTTTTGAAGAACAGGTGCTATTTGTTGCTATTATTTTACAGGTAGCTATTAAAATAATAGCTGTGCGTTTCGGTTGTTAAAAACTGAGTATACCTACTTGTGTTACCCACACCTGGTACTATACAAAGATATTTTTTAATACGTCAACTGTAAGTTTTTCGATATGCACCTCTCTCTTGCGATGATAGCTACGTCCACATCAACGACGGTATCAACAAAGCTCGTGAACTCAGGCCCTCTAGTTTATATAGTATGCTCACATTGTAGAGACAAGCTATCACACATATTTAATCGTTGAAGCGTAAACTTCACTCTCCTTTGCCGTGAAGTAGTTACAAAACTCTCATGGTTTGCCCTCTTACCCAGCCCCTCATTCGACATAAGCCCCACAGCTACCCATAGCGCCATCCTACAGTCTATCTCCACCGTTTTGGAATGGGCCATTAGAATGATATATGTACTGTGGATATGTTTAGTTTGGGTCGTGGGTAGACTACGTACCTTTTTCATGGGCTGCGGTACGCGGCAGCAGCTAAAAGTGTCCTGTGTTGGCTAAGGCGGGAGGCTTACAGTGATGTCAACGTTGTGTACAGGTTTTTGAACGCTTTCATATACCAGTAGTATTGAGGGTGTCGAACTTGCTGAGCCCAAATACTTAGCTGTAAATTCTTAAGATACATGAAAACTCAGCCTGAATGTCTGAACTACCAAATTATTAACACATGACGCGTACTCAGGGGTTAAGCAGGTTACTGGAATGGTATTGAGTTATGATGACTCTTATGTTAAATGTAGATGGGCATCGGTTCTTTAATCGTTGTTGGTTTGTTTTGAATGGTATTAAGGCGTGGAGACTGCTGTCTAAAGTAGAAGCATGGGTTCTTTCATCGCTGATAGTTTGTTTTGGGTTCTGAGCGAGCGATACCGGATATCCTAAATTTGGTATAAGGTTGGCTTCTGTGTCTCGAGTTTTCGGCTGTTGGTGGGGCGTTGGCTTCTATACAATGGTGCGGGATTCCCTCGAAATGGCGTTATATATACCTGGTATATATCATGCCGGTGGGTTGTTGGGTTCTGGTGCGTGACGGCGGTTGTACCTAGTATTGGCCCGTCGTGTTCTTTCCGTCGTTGTTGGGGGTGCTTTATATCATATAGACATCCTGGTGCGGCAGTGGGACGGAGTTCGCAGGTTTGATGCCTAACTTATATATGCGGCATTCAGTTCTGAGGCGTGGTGCCGGTAGCCATCAGTTTGATACCAGGTGTGCCGTTATTTATTCTCTTTTGGCTGTTGGTGTGGGAATGCCGGTGAATTGTTGAGTTTTGGGGATGGCGGTTTTGGCATGTCTGTTCTTGTTTTTTCCTTGTTTGAGACTGCCCTCTGTCGGAATAGTGTGCGAATTCATGGTGTAATGTTGGGTTCTGGCGCCTGATCGCGGTTAAGTTTATCTATTATGAAGTCGGCTGCCTTCGGTCGCTGTTGTAGGTGTGCTATATACTGGTGTCATGCAGTCCATATGCCATTTTTTGGTACAGCAAGGGGACTTTACCACGCCGTAAACAGTATCAAGCTACGACCCTTTTTTCGTTGTCGACAAATAATCATGCAAACTTTGCGGCCACTATCAAGGTTATGGACACGCTTCGTTGAGCGGGCGGTGTCAGCCGCAAACTCCTTGTAAAGTATACGTTTCGCACACGCATCCGCTGCGGTTGGCATTGCCTGGCCAAATGTCCTTGCTGTAGTTGCCATGTGCATCGCTGTATTGATATTGCGACCAGAAGTCACGTCTCCCTAGAAGGCATCGGGAGGGCCACTATTAATAGTTGTGCTGGATGTAGAAGGGTGGAATCAGATGAATGTTGACGCACAGCAGCAGTAGCCAGTAGCCAGTAGCTGTGCGAATAAATATAGATATCTTAATGTAGACGCTTCGCCCTCAGCGCTCCTCAGCTTTTCTTAGACGTATTTTTTTGCGTTTGCCGTGTTAACTTTCGATGAGGG
>JBBMKB010066622.1:0-15106 GCA_037833945.1 Alaria marginata
GACACTTTTGCGAATTCCGAGTAAAAAATCTACATGTCTGCTGCTTATTCTGAAGCGGGGAGACCTCGTCGCCTGTGTAGTACACTCCGAAGTTCGAACTACAGCAACAACAGAATAAAATATCGTATAATATCAAATCACATAATTTTTGATAATTAAGAAAAAGGTATAACATCAGCCGTCGACGTAAAGTCAACTAACTGAGGGTTTATTATCGGATCTACTAGTACGAGCATTATATCGTTTCATACAAAACCATATCACGATCCCGGGCCGCTCGCGTTCTTGTGCAATTATGCTACAGAAGTATCACATCATCACGTCACGCACGGCGTGTTAACGTACTACAGAGTATCTGTATCATATCTGGTCCCTGGTAGCAATGCATACACGAACAAACATTACAGAAAAGTGTCGCGTGACTTACTGCTGTAACGCTATTATATTTACAAACTTATATACAACTGCAATCGTTGCCTATTAATAGTCTGATTGTACCCAAGCCTTGGGGCAAATTGCAGCAAGTACATCACATCATGTACATAAAAATATGAAAAAAATACGACATGTGTCCTATGGCACGGATAAGAAAACTGCATGCTAGCTCCCAGTAAAAAGCCTGTGCGGGGCATGTAAAATCATATTTGTCTTCAGTTCGTTTTCTTCTGTCCGGGGATGTTATCATAATATTAATAGTGAGTGATCGGCTCAAGCTCATGGGGCACATAGCCCACAAGTATTTGGATACTGCATCTGTAAACTTGTACATGCCCTGTTGTGATAATAAGTGCTGATATGTGTATATACAACATGCATGTTCTTCGAGCTCTCGTGTAACAAGTTTTTCTCCTGCGGCCGTGGGAGTTTTCTCGCACTTCCGGCTGCGTGGCACGCAGGAGCCCCGTTGGTACACTACGACGCACGTTTGGACCTCGGCCGAGCTCCGTGTTTTTTGCTCTAGGCGTCCAAAGTCCAAAGTGGCGCGAGCTGGCTCTATTTCAAGGGTTTGGAATCCGCCCCGCCGGTACACTATGACGCACGTTCGAGCCTCGGTCGAGCTCCGTGGAGCGTGCTCTGGGCGTCCAAAGTGGCGCGAGCTGGCTCTATTTCAAGGGTTCGGATTCGTACTCGCCGACTCGCCGAGCCGCGCAGGAAGATAGAAACCAACACAACTTTCTCTGGAAGCTGGCAGCATGGGCATCCAGAGCGGCGGGGGCTGACTCTATTTCAAAGGTTTAGATTCTGCCCCGCCAAGCGCCAAGCCGGACAGGAGACGGAAACCCACACACAGCAGTAGTAAACTATTCTGAAAGCAGCCGCTCTTAAAAAAAATAAAGACTTTCCTTTGTGGCAGCCACTTGTAACAACAGCAGCAGCCGCGTTGCTTCTGGTGTTTCTTTTGTAACAGCAGCAGCCGCGATGCTTCTGTGTGCATATATATGTATGCACAGGTATAGGTGTGTGCACGCCATCATAGCAACGTGTGTGTAGGTACGGTCTGGTCCACTATTATACCCGTCATCATTGGGTTAAAAGCCATCATAGCAACGTGTGTGTAGGTACGGTCTGGTCCACTATTATACCCGTCATCATTGGGTTAAACTTATAACCCCTTCGAGGCTAGAGAGGGGAAAAAAAAAGTCGAAAAAAATGAAGAGTACAGGACCCGCCACATGAAGCATTGCAATACTACTGCTGGGGTAGGGGATGTGTCCATGTCATAGTGCAACGGGAGGAGGTGCGCGGCACGGGCGCAGTACGATCACACTCCTACTGCTGTTACTGGTTCTTCCTATCATACAGTACGCGACAGCAGTTAAGAATCTCCTATTTTGGCTAAGGCTCGCGGCTTATTGTGATGTCAACGTTGAGCACAGGCTCTCAAAGGCTATTATATACCAGGTAGGATTTAGAGTCGCGTCCTTGCTGAGCACAAATGCTTAGCTGTTAATTCTTAAATTACATAAAAATTCAGCCTGAAATTCTTAACCGCCAAATTCTCATCACATGTCGCGTACTACTGTATGCATAGTCTAGAAGGTTAACAATACCGCACATGGTCACGTCTTAGCTCGATATACCTGGGTCTCAAAAGGGACGAGGAAGGAACGCGTGCTTATTATAGTAGTAGGAGATCCAGGCACGACACTTGTGACCATGGCGTGTGTGAAGGTACGCACCAGGTATATAATAATAAGGAGCTGGGAAATCCGATACAAAAACTGTCACCAAGGCAGTAAATTCAAGCAGTTAGGAGCTTGACCACTGCCTTAGATCTGTCACGCTCCTCATTCCCACCCTTCCTTGTATGTGCGTGTGTGTTCTTCATACAAAAAAAAAATATAACAGCAGTAAACCGTTCTCCACCGATCGGCATCCAGCACGTCCAGTATATTCGGCATCCAGTATGTTTGGCACCGTACGGCCAAACCTCCTTACTACTGCGTGACATGTGCCATGTGCCATATCTCTATATCGTACTTTGTGACCAAAGAGCTTGGATGAGAACCAGCACGAGGACTAATTGTGGGCGCGTGGTACAATAGAGGTATTAATAGCACTATTAATAGCACTATTCGGCCAAAATATGTTCTGAACGATGAGGTTCCTTAACCCCAAATCGTCGGAATGTCGTTCTTGTTTCGTAAAATGATTGTTTTGTGTATACCTAGGCCGCGGGTTTTTTTCCTGGGATTACACACTTTCAGTTTGCACAAAAACAGTTGTTGGGTGAGCTAAGGAGCTCCTCAAGTGAGAAAAAAAAACAGAAAACAAACGGTGCACCTCTCTACCGTTGCATGTCGACTGGCGGAAATGACAGTTTAATGTGAAGAATACACACACACTGCTGTCCGTGCTGATTGTTCATCCTAGATTTGATACCCTGGTATGATCAAAGCTCTGTGGTAACAAACTATTAATACTACACTTTTGGCATTATGACATCCTACATCGGAAATAAAGGAGATGCACCACCAACGCCGTGCATGCCACGAGTAGCTCAGGAGCGTAGTGTCACCTCCGCTGCACACGAGAGCCGGGACCTGACACCCCGCGGGTTCCAAAACCCAAAATGCACGCACTTCCTGTCCCTTGCCCAAGTGTCGCTGAAAGCGCTAGCTAGAGCGTGCGATAGCAGACGTCGACGAAAATCACCGAGCAGTGGCAATAAAGCCGCATCGTATGCGCCATGCACGTAAGTAACAGCTATTATAGCCATGAGTCATGACTACAGTAGCCACGAACGCCCCCAAACCAGAACATTTCACATTCCACATTAAACTGACTCTGGCTTTTCCCCCTGCTGGTGGTTGCGCTACTAATAGGAGTCGAATCTCGGCGGGTGTACATATGTTGCACATGGTCTGTTTCTGGGTATTTTTTCGTCGATGAAGAAAGCGAGAAAGCGCATCATATTATATACAGCAGAACTCGACGAAAATGGACGAGCAGCGGGAGCGATGAACCCTGCGCATGACAAACATGAAGGCGAGAGCTAGGGGGGGGAAGGGAAGACACCTGAGATCACGGCTGGCCCAGAAGGGTGCTGAGGTTTAAACCTCCTACGCATTGAGCTTCAAAGTGAAAGCGATGCGGGGGGGGTTATCATATCATGCATGGCCGTAGTCCTTAGGACCATAGACCCGCGCACCCTATAATCATGAAAAAGGTATAACATCAGCCGTCGACGTAAAGTCAACTAACTGAGGGTTTATAATACAATGCCAGGACGGAGAACGTCGGGTTTTCACCGACCAGGGGTTTTCACCGACCAGGCAGACATTGCGTGCACCCAGTGCGAAGCGCCGTGAGGTCTTCGGCGATTCGTATCAAGGGTGAGCTGCATCCTACGAGGCACCGGTGCATATCACACTACTATTAATAATAAGAGCCGTTGGTAAGGCGGACTTCGGCACCCTGTGCGCACTTTCTTGCAGATGTATACCCTGGTATATGATATGAATATGGAAGACAGCGTCGATTGGCTTGATGGGGTGGGAGAGGGGAGAGGGACAGAAAAAAATCTAGACGCGTTGGATCCGAAAGTACGAAAAAACGAAAATACACCACGTACATCACTCAAATCAGTACACCAACCAGCCACATTGCCAGAGAGAAAAGAAAGAAATCAACGAACAAAAAAGAGAACGGAGGAAGGAAGAAATAATCGGGTTCACTACTGTTCACTCCACCGCCCACCAACGAAATGATGGACAAACATGGATGGAAATAATTGATGACCTCTGATGGAAGATGAAACACAGGTTCACCCATATTTTTAATTTCCTAATTTCCCCTCGTCTGGTTTGTTTTGTGTCATGTGCCCACCCTACCACCTACATGCGCTAAAACACCTATCGTCTGGTGGAATGAAGCTGGAATAAAGTAACCCATGGGCCATAATAGGTGCCCACAGCAGCCAGTACGTTCAGCGCTTCGCAGGCGAAAAAAAAGCCTTCCAGGTCGGCGTGGGATCAGGAGCAGAGCCACCGAAACGAATCAGGGATCGCAGGGTTAAATGTTCATACCATTATTTTCGTATGTCGTGTTCCCAACGCAGCGGAAATTATCCCCGACCAATCATAAAAGGGAGTAAACACAAACCAGAAAGAAGCCTGCTGCCAAAGTGGCTGTTTGAAAGGGTGACTGCGACACCGCTGGAAACAGACAAGAAAAAAAGCTACGAGCTTGTCTCCACCGAAAGTACAACAGAAGCGCAACCAGCCGCCGGGGAAACTCCTGCTGTATCATACCGGTACTACTGCTCTACTCGCAAATACAGCATTCCACCAGATTCTAGGCGTTGGATATTGCCTACCACAGGTACTCTGTATATATCCGCAAAGTATGATATGATATGATATGAAATGATCTGATACAAAGGTATGATACTAATAATATACGAAGTTTGAACTTTGGTGGTGCACGCAATAGAACAATAAAACGATCTTGCTTTTTTACGAACGTGTGATGTATTTGAAAAAAATCACGAAAAAGTTAACAACGTAACAACCGTCGACGCGTCGTCAACCATTTATATTAAATCATACAACAACACCAGAATTTATAAGCTCAATAATTTATCATGTAATAAGAAGCCAGTCTGAATCATACAGACAGCCGTATCGTATATACTCGTATACGTATAGAGTATACAAGTAACGTATACGAGGTAAATTAATTACACCATGACCAAACGCAAGATAACACTCCCTGGGTTGAATTTCCGAGCCGGTTTTCTCGAAAACAAGGAGGACACGGGGCACAACATACCGGTATATCATATCAGACGACAACGAAAGCACGGTACGGAAATGGTGGCTTCGGAAAGACCCCCTCGATAACGCATCAAGATAATCTTTATTTATTTCATCGCTCGGCGCGTGTACTCTCTATCCTCTCTATACTCTCTATCCTCTCTCCCCGTTGTCGACAAAATCACTCGCACTGTGGAAATAAGTCCGAGGGGGTGTGGTAAGGTGTGGGGCATGGCATCGTATCTCGCGGGTTATACATACATATTATCAGATCATATCAGGTATGTATGTTATACCAGGGTATACTCCGGAGTACCAGATACCAGATATATCATAAAATATCAGATCAGATCAGCTCGTATCATACGGGTTAAGGCTAGTACATATACAATTCCACAGCTGTCTGTCTGTCTTTAAACACTCCGTAACACGCGCGATCGAAATATCACACGCAGCTTGCAAAGCTGAGTTTCGACGAAATTCCCTTTTTATCGATCTCACAGCTGAAGTGTATTTTCGATTTTTCTTTATACTGCTGTATATATAGGGTGCACGCACCAGACGAATTTTGGGATCCAGTAAACGCGACGAAAACAATCGACATGTGTGTGCGGCCGGCCTTATCAACCAAATAATCGTACATATCGTACATATCATATATAGCGGGAGCGCCCAGCAGCATGGGCAGCACGAGTTAAGCACCATTCTGCGCGCGTGTCGTAAAACAGAACTCTTGGAATTGCGCCTCGCAGCCGAGACCTAATTGCAGGCCGAGTATCATAATACGCAAACAAAAAATCGCACAACCCAATCCTGCTCCCGCTTGGGCCTCGTCCTCGAAAATGCAGGACGGCCCTGCAAAAGTCTTCCTGCAGGGTTGCCTGTAATCAAAGTCAATCTTGCACGTCAGCCCAGACTAACCTGACCCCAGGCCTAACCCTAACCCCAACCCCTTGGGATACTCGACTAACCCCAACCCCAACCCCTTGGGAGGTTCGGCTAACCCCAACCCCTTGGGAGGCTCGAAGTCGGCAGGAGCGGTAGCACGCACCTCTCCGCACCGCCGTGTTTTGGAGGCGTTTTCCCCACAAAACCCGGGCGGCCGAAAAACCAGCAGCGTCGTGCTGAACGGTCCTGCAAAACTAACTGTTCCTCCAGGTTGTCGGTGGTCAAAACGCCGGCCAAGACCAACACGACCCTAGACCTAACCCTAACCCTAACCCTAAACCCAACACTTCTGGGGGGCTGAGGTCGGCAGCGGTGGTCGCGCGGCTCCGCAAGCATGTTTTGGAGGCGTTTATGTAAAAAAAGTGAAAAATACGGCGTCAGCTGTGAGTCGGCCGATACTCAACTATGTGCAAGCATATCCGTGCTACATCGGCCGCGCATTTTCTATTAATACAGTACGGTACACCTAATAAGAAACAGAAATACTGACCCAGGCTGAGTTTCTTATTTAGGAGGGGGAGTGTTCTACACTAACTTTAGCATAAAGGCTCCCGAATTTCTTATTTTCCTGTAAATATCAGCCTGCGTTTCTCGTTAGCCTGTTTTTTATTAGGTGTCCTGTACTGTATGTCCATTCCACGTGAAGGCAAGGATAAAGGCCTGCATCGACCAATCGGACTACCAACAACGTCCCACAGGAACTTTTTGGCAGGATCGTCCTGCCCCGCAAAAAATAGTATTTGAGGTTCAATCTTGCACGTCGGCCCAGACAACCCGTCCCCAAACCAAACCCTAGCCCCTAACCCCAACTCTTTGGGGGGCTCGAGGTCGGCATGATGAGCAGTCGGCGGCCTTGCGTTATTTTTCATGCCGGTTGCCTGTGTTCAATTTCAGTCATGTACGTCGGCCTAGAAAGACCCGACCCCAGACCTATGACCCTAACCCCAATCCTTTGGGGGGCTCGAGATCAACAGGGGCGATCGCGCTGCGCCACATCGTGTTTTGGTGGCGTTTTTTCCTAAAAAAGCTTGCGGCCGAAAAACCAGCCTCGACCAATCAGAACAACGCCCCGCAGAAAACTTTTTGATGGGCCATCCTGCGTTTAGGTCGAGTCATCTACTTGAGGCGGTGCATTGTGCATGATATAGTAGAGTTCAATTTGAACCTGCGTTCGTCCCCGGCCTGCAACTATTATTAGCGTTTGACTTGATTGAACTGCAGATACGTACGTAGTACGTACGAGTACGCGATACGCACCATACAGATATGATATCAATAGTTCGCGATTTAATCTGTAATCTGTAATCTGATCATCTGACCATCCCGTAACCCAGTAGCCCAGAGCCCAGAAGCCCTCGTTGCTTGGTGTGGTCGATGCTCGATGCGGCAATCGTCATTATGAAAAAGGTATTATATCATACAACATTGTTTTGTATCTCGTCATCTCGTCTGTCTATATTTTAAATTATTTCAAATACGTCAGCTGTGAGTTCGAACAAATTAATAGTCGATACTCATCTTGGAAAGCGTCTATATTGTTCCTTCTGCTATTTCTCAAGTCCCTGAAAGCGCGAGAGCTTTAGGGTTAGCAGTTAGCAGACGCGTCGATGAACACCGACAAGCAGGGGGGATCCAAAAAAAGATCCATGCGCCATAAAAATGTGAAGGCCAACACTATGGGGGGGGAGGGAAGAAATCTGTGACCACAGGTGTTGTCCAGAACCCCATTGAGGGTAAAACCTTGCTCGAGTCGAGGTGGAAACTAAACGTGATGGACAAAAGAAAAGTAAAGTTCCAGAACCCAGGATATTGGTGCTCGTATTATTATTATTCAAAAGTTGTCACATCAGCCGTCGACGCTTAGTCAACTACTACGAGCTGTACTCTGTAATTGAGTGTTAATATGAAGTGCATTGTCACTGATTAAGTTAATACTGAAAGCAGTACGATAGATTTGAAGGTATTGGATACTACAAAGTATATGCGAGGCGCAAGTACAAGTACAAGTAATACTCCTCGTATTGATACCAAGGAACACGTGTATATACCGCCGTTCTGTCTGCAATACAACAGCAGAAACACAGCGGCCGCCCCACTCCTTAGACTACTCCTTTACTCTTTACTCGTCGTAGGGTTATAGTTCGGTGTCGATTTATCTTTCCATGCTCGTAGAGATGAGGCGGACTTCTGAGCAGGAGCAGCGGCAGCAGAAGCAGCAGTACACACCAGCTGGTACACACCAGCTGGTACACATCAGCTGGTACACATCAGCTGGTACACATCACGATAATGGGCGGTACTCAACAACAATACCGTCGATGCCTGTAGGAAACCTGATGTAGATCCGTATTATACAGAGTACCAGGTACCTGGTATCATATGTACCAGTATGTTTCAAGTACCACCAGGGAGAAGACGGGGGTCGGGTCTACAGTGTCGGGCCGTGGTCATATCGCAGCTCTCGCATGGGAGGCGGGCGTGCGATCAACACTCGTATCATATACCAGGTATAGGACAAGTAGTAAATGCACCACAACACTACCGCCGTAGTGGGGCACAGGACCACAGGTCACAGGTACAGCAGTACAGCAGTATCTGTTTGTTTTGTTTGCCCCGCCACGAGTCTTTCGTTCGATCGATCGATCGATCGATCGATCGTTCTACACTGCTGACCAGAGATGATACGTGTGCTGCGTGCCGTCAAGAAATGATTTCGTCTGCTCCCAGCGCAGCACTGCGCAGCACAGCGCAGCAGCAGAGCACAGCGCAGAGGAACTAGGGATGTAGAAAAAGAGATGCTTGATGAATCTCAAGAGGCTCGTTGGATCAGTACCTCCATCGAAGCTTCTCGGCGACCACGTTAAAGTTTTGGTTCGGCAAAACGCGAGATCCCGGCCCGGATCCTCGGCCCTCGGCTCATCTCCCAGACGAAAACTATTGAAAACTATGGTTGCTTTGCTAGAAAACATGTCGCAAAGAAAGGCGAAGCGATCTACGATCAAGGATGGCTCGAAGAATTTGTGAGGAATTTGTACGACGTACGTACGATTTTTTCACAGCTCGACATTTTGAAAATGGTGCGCGTACAAAAATAGTTAAAAGATTTGGTGATCACATGGGACAGAGCATGTGCAGCAAGCAGCACTACTCTCCAGATAAAACAGTAAAACTCTCGACTCACCCAGCAGCTGTGGACCCCCAGAACGTGGCTGTGGTTCAACCCCTTGAGGAGATTGATGCTGCGCTTCGCCGACTCGCGTTTCTCCACTGACATTTCCCTGTTTGAAATAAGAAAAATCGCAAGCAAAAAAACGTGCGTTTGTTTGCCATTGCATCTTTTTGCTCTGCGAGCATCTCCTTTTCATCCTCTCTCGGCAATAATATCTCAAAAACGTTTGTGACCAAGGAACTTGTATGACATCTACTGCAGATATCTACATACGGCAGTAGATACAGCAGCAGCAGCAGCAGTGAATATAGTACAGCGGGCCATGCGGGTGTGTGCTGTGAGCTGTACGATGCTGGATCCGCGTTTGCCTGGTACCAATGATAACGAAACATTCAAATCATACGAAAACCGAATATAATACCAATCAAAGTATAGGCACCTCGAATATTCCGCAGCCGTGTATATTTTGGAGAGAAGGCGGTGAAAGCAACCTCTGTTTGACAACCGAAGCGTATCATCTCCTATCTTGGGGGGGGGCAACATTTTTCATCCGCGTCACTTCCAAAATATACACAGCCAGGACATTCCTTCTATTATGCCCGAGGCGCATTGCCTGTCTGCCTGCATGTACCACCACTACCACGCTCTCTGCGGCCTCTGTCCTTCTTTCTGCTTCCAGCAAAAGGCCAGTTGTTTCCTTGTCATCACTGCTGCTGCTTGCTGCTGTTTGTTCAGTGTTTGTTGTCGTTCGCCCCCTGTATCGAGGCCGGTCTATACTTTTTTATCAGGCTCTTTTGTCGTTGGAAAAACTTATTCCTGCAGCAGCCAGAAAAAAAAAAGACAACAAAAAAGACAACAGTCGCACACACCCGTTCAACCCCTCCCCCCACGCACCTAAGGTTCAACACGTTCCAGCCCACAAGCAGCCCATTCTCCGTGTCGTACGCCGTCCCGGCTCCGCCACCCGTCCCTTCCTGTAAGCCCCGGCCCCAGGCAGAGCACATACGCGCACGAGAAACAGCAGAGCATGGTCATACGGAGAGACTAGCAAAGAAAAATTCAACGGTGCAACGCTTCCGAGTTTTCGTTGAAATTCATAAATTCATGCCCACCGAGGAACAAGGCCGGTCAACCTCTAAAAAACCGGCGGATCAAGCGGTGACGCGCGGTGACTCTCTCTCTCTCGCCGGGGGGGCGAGGGTGGGAGGGTGGGGAGGGGACGCATGCGCTCGAGAGGGTAGCGCGAGGGCACCCGGCGCCGCGCTAGGTCCAGTAAACGTGTGTCTCGAACATGAGAAGCTATGATAGCTATTATTTAGAGCACCTTCGCTGTCATCATAGACAGCAGGAGGAGCTCTCGATAGAAATACACGTTCGGACAGAGCGAGCTTCAAAGTAAAGACCCGCAGTAGCACCCAGCAGCATCGTGTGTCCTTGCCTTGACGAAGCGGTAGCGGCCATCTGGAGATGTTTCCACCATGAGCGGAAGATAGGCGAGCCTTCTTGAGAGCTGGTTTTCCTAGTTTGATCCCTCGCGGTAGAATTACGAGAGCGTCTTGTGGTCCCGGGTCCGGTATGTGATAGGGCTCGGGATTGATAGTTTGATATGCCGTGCGTGCTGGTTCGACACACGACAAACGTGCCGTGTGTTGTTGATAAAATAATATCAACTTGTCCTGCTTCATTTATCTCAACTAAAGTATCGACCACTCAATCGGCCATACTCATATATGACGTATTTGAAGTAGTTTTATGATTCTTCCAAAACATTTTCGTCTGAGAAACAATATAGGATAACACAAATGTCGGAGACCATTGACACAACATCGTAGATCTTATGACGTCATACGCTGACTGGGAGACGCGGGCCAATGGACCAACAGCTAAAGTTACCTTTCAGCACTCAGCACAGGTAATTACACCGCTGCGCTTTGCTTGCGGCTGCGTGGATCAATTGGCGTGGATGCGTGGATGGAGCACTAAACTGTCGCTTGCGCGCTGTTGCCGAGGCGGTGGGCCCTGGGGTGCCGGCGGCGCTGGGTAAAGTGGGCGGGAAGGGTATACTTGTGGGTGTCTGCCTTGCGGCGCGTGGTGCGGTGGTGGTGCGTAACACTGTTGCACGAGCTCACCAGCCGAAAAAAGTGTTTGTTTTGTTCGTCTACTTTTTCGCTCTCCAAACGTGCTTGGTGCTGGACTTTCGTACCCACATTACACCGCACGACCCCAAGACTGCTGTGCTGCTATGCATGCCTACCTCTTGCTCTATGTACGAGACATGTATGCGACTCCAGCCGGGAACCATAGGGTAGTCGTTCGACAACAGCAGTAAACGTTCGTACTACTGCGTGGCTGGTGCTCAGCGCCACGACGACCTCGCCATGAGCGGCAGCAACAAAAACGCGAGGAGAGGAAACGAGAGACGTTCGCAGAGAGGCGGCTCGAGCACCTCCAGAAGTAGCGTTATGGCCGTGAAGCAAAGGCGCCCCCCCCAACCCAAACAAGGACCCGACAGCAGGGTCATGCTTGATGAATGCGGCGATGACCAACATTCGACGTCATCCACGCGAAACTCCTTCTCGACTGCGTCCCTGGCCGATGAAGCGGAGGTAGCAGCGCGCAACAGCGAAAACAGCGCAAGTAAAAAAAGTCCGAAGGATCAGCAGAGAAATCAAACGCGGGGCAAAGAGCTGCACGGCATAAGGAACAACAGCGGCATAGGGGACAGCAACCGCAGCAGTGTCGTAGTGGCCCGGAGGAGGCAATTGCCTCTCGCAGAGGTGGTATCGTGCAAAGCTTTCAAGTGCGTCATAGGCACCAACGGAGAGTTATCGAGAAAAATCGACGTAGATAAGAATGAGACTACTGCTGCTGCTGTTGTCAAGTCAAACCGGGACCATTGCGCCAAATCCACGAGCGCGGGCGCACTAAAAAATGAGCCCGAAAAGAAGGCTGACGGAAACCGTCGAAAGACATCTTCTTGTGAGCGATCCCCGACCTCAGGCTATCGACTGGAACCGTTACCGTATGGAGCGGGCATCTCCATCAGCAGCAAGGTTAGTCTGGTGTGGGAAGAGAAGCGTGGTCATGTTGTCTTAGCAACAGCCGTGCGCCTACACTGGGTTAAGCTCTATGTACGCACTCTGCGGGTATGGTCGAGTCCTCCTACAACAGACTGCCTCGTATTGGGTTTGATTTTGTGTACCTGGTACCAGGTACCTGATATGTATGAGCTCCTGTACTCGTACTGCCTGTGCTCGTAGTGGAGCCATACTACAATGGTGCAGTACGCGACCTGTGTTAAGAATTTAGAAGTGAATAATTTCAGGTGAGTTTTTTCGTAATTCAAGAATTTACAGCTAAGCATTTGTGCTCAGCATGGACGCCACTCTAAAGCCTACCAGGTATATACTATAAAATAACCTTTAAGAGCCTGTGCTCCACGTTGACATTACAATTTGCCGTGAGCCTTAGCCAAAATAGGAGATTATTAACTGCTGTCGCGAACTGTATGCGCGGTGCACCGATCCGCGCATTTTCCGGTTCCATAAATACTGAATACGACAGGATCCTATAAGAAAATCGTGGGAACAGGTGCCTCCTTTACCCCAGCCCCCAGGCAGCAAGCATTCTGAGGGCAGCACATTTGTTCACAGCATTAGTGCTGTTCATCGTCGCCCTCCATGATTCAAAAATATCTGGCAGAGTGTTACTACTTACCAGGTATAGCACTTGGTACAGTAGTTACCAATCCCCCAAACTACCGGTCACTACGAGTAGTCAGTGATGGGGCGTATTATAGCGCGGTACAACGTGTGAAATAGCGTACATACCACGGGTGCATGTTACATGCCCCCCGCCTGCTGTTAATAGGTCTGAGCAACCCCCAACATGCACCACCGAAGTTTGGTATGTGTAACCGCGCGGCACGACAAGTCGGACACTGGCCTCAAAGGTGGCTTCCCTCGCAGGGGGCGACTAGTATGCCACTGCTGTTGTTGTGGTGGTTGTTGTTGTTGTGGTTGTTGTTGCTGCTGCTGTTGTCCGTCTGTCATTCGTGGTGGTGACGTTACGTAGCCTTGCATTTCCTCTCAGGGTTGTGAACTTTCGGCGGGGTATTTTGCTCGTATTTGGCAAGCTAAAGGGTCGAACGCACTGCTGCTGCTGCACGTACTTGTAACGGAGACGTTTCTGTCACTGCTAGCATACGAAGTACAATATACAGCAACAGAACAGCACCACAATTGAAAAATAGAGTAGTTATATATGGTTCTATATAATATCGTTTCTCTCGAGTGTGGAAATTGACTTAAGTGTCTCACCCCCACACTCCTACCGACATACCACTGGTACATACGAGTACCAAATTTAACGGGGTATTCGAGGGGATAAGTGGGTGCCAAAACCACGTAAAAGCGTTGGAAACTAACAACATTGTCGTACCTAACGCTGTCCCGGCCTGGACTTGCCGTTGCTTGCAGGGACCTTCCGACGGGTTTTGGGGCCTCGACTTGCACTGGTGCGACCTCAAATCGCTCGTAGGCTTTCCGCTGGAGGGGCGGTCACCTTGGGGCCCCTGCCCTGACGGTGACGATAGTGACAAGGTGACGTTGCGTAGGCACGATGCTCTCTGTTACCTGTCAAGGTATTCTTCCGTTGGGACACTCTGTCTGGTATAAAGTTAACGAATTGCCCACCCAAACTAAGCCTTACCTCGTACCTGGCATAACATACCGCAATCTTGGAGGGGAGGGTAGCAGCCAAGGTGCGTTGACCATGTATGTGTGTGCGCCCTTAACGCTTTGACAACAGTAGTAGTAGTAGTAGTAGGAGGAGGAGGAGGAGGAGTAGCAGTAGTAGTAGCAGGAGGGGGGGTAGTAGTAGTAGTAGCAGCAATACCATAAACAGTAGTGCTGTGCTGTTGTATAGTTGCAACAATTCGACGTCTACGCCACTAGATATGGTCCGGCGCTCCCCCAAAAGAAAAACGTTGGAGACAATTCGCGAGTAAGCCTCCCCTTGGAAGAGACAGATACAACCCTACCGAACGATCGCGCCCGGGGACATACTGTAGATGTACCTGGTAGACACGCGAAAATAGGCGACGGCACCAACAGCACCTCAACGGTTCGTACAAATCACGCCGGAAGAACAGTACTGTACTGTTTTCTTTGTATGTTTTTCTCGCGCCTCTGACCGCCAATGAGCATCTCGGCTCCGGTAACCCCGCTATGATGGACCACTTGCGCTAACAGCGGTAAGAGGTAAAACGCCACTTTTGGGGGGAGAGGGACGATATTTGAAACTCCTGATTCCCCCTAGAACGAACCCCCCTCCCCACACAGAAACAAAAGCTACCGTGAAAATATCGTAAGGTCAGTATTCATGCAGTTGATGTTTTGTCAGTTGAAAAGTTCAGCACGTTCGTACGAGCTTTTGGCCACGGAAATGGGGGGAACCGGCCTATATCTTCTCAGGATTGGTAATTGTTTGTCCTGCCGACGACGCCATTAGTTAAGGTATTAGTGGGGTATTAGTCCGCTTGACCACTTGCAAAAAGGTCAACCGATGGCTTACCCTAACTAAGACTTACAACATTAGGGTGTTTTGCGATGTACCAACTTTGTTCGGGTAGGAGTTCGGAAGGAAAATATATAATACAAGGGCTCCGCACGGGTGCCGGCATTCGCCGGCACCCGTGCTTCGGGTAGGGCAGCGTTAGCAGTTCGACTTG
>JBBMKB010066633.1:0-15104 GCA_037833945.1 Alaria marginata
CGCATTTTGAACGGGACCACGGGATAATCCCGAATCCCGTACAATCCCGCGGGAAAAATCCCGGGGAAGGCCCTGAAAATTTTGAATCGAAAACATTTGGACTTTCCGCTGCAGAGTACCCCAGTATTATGGGAACTTAACAAAGAAGGTTCGCGACGTCAAGCAACAGTCCATGCAAGAAGCTCAACGCGTAGCGCTGGGAGCTAGATCGCCGTTCTTCGTGGCTATCATGGAGGGCCAATCAAACTATTAATAGTGATACTATTCTGAGCGAAGATGGTCGCGCCGTGAAGCAATTATCTGCGTAAGAAGCTCCATGAATAGCGCTGGAAGCCAGATAGGTCGACGGTCTTGGTGACTATCATGGATGCTCAACGAAACCAGTGATGTTATTAGAAGGGAAGATGGGGCAAGTCAAGCAACAACTTCTGTATGAAGCGCCATGAATAGCGCAGGAAGTCAGGTCGCGGGTCTCCGTGGGTATGATCATGAATAAGGTATAACATCAGCCGCCGACGTTTAGTCAACTAACTGAGGGTTTATTTTCGGATCGCCCGCATTAAAAACGTCTTTGAGTTATATCATGCATGGGCATTGAGACCAGTGGTGTTATTTTTGGTGAATGTTTTGCGCTATCTGGTAACAAACTCTGCTTAACGCTCGATGAATAGCGCTACAGTACCGGCCCGCTGATAAGAAACCGAGATGTTGGTTTTAGTCCGGGTTTCATATTTGAGAAAGGGTCTGTCCTACACTAACTTCAGCATAGACGCTGCCCACTTTCTTATATTTCCCCGTAATTTTTAGGCTGAATTTCTTGTGGGCCTCTTTCTTATGAGAGAGCTGGTAGTGTATAGACCGTTGATCTTGGTGATTATTATATCATTCATGATCCATGAAACCCGCGGTGTTTTTTTTGGTGAAAGTGTTTAGCGTCGTCAAACAACAGTGTGGAGCTCCATGAATAGCGCTGGAGATCAGATCGTCGGTCTCCCGTGACTAATAATCTGGACGGGAATTTAAGGACCATTTCGATATTCACATGTTTACCCAAGCGGTCCTTACATTTTCGTCCAGAGTTGTATCATGCATGGGCAATGAAACCAGTTATGTTATGGCGCGTTATCAATTATTATAGAAGTACAAGTAAAAACAGATAAGTGCATACCTGGTATATGTATATGTAAATTTAGGTATGTAAATAAAATATAAATAAACACCAGGTAAAATGTGATGATGCTTTTATTGCGGGCGATCCGAAAATAAACCCTCAGTTAGTTGAGTACACGTCGACGGCTGATGTTATACCTTTTTCATAATTATATGCGAGGATGGGGCAAGTCAAGGACCCATCCGGCGCCTGGCGCGCGTTTGGTTGCAGCACTGCCCTCTTCAAGCCAAGTGTGTCGACGTTCTCGAAGACAATAGTTGTGTCATGTGGAGTGTGCGGACCTTTCGTGCTTGCAGCACATACTGGAACTACACCCTCTCTCTGCTAGTTACCGTATTCTGCTGTACCGTATTGTTTCTGGACCGTTTTCTACTGACTCATATTTCACCGTGTCAAGCATCTCAACCGCATAACGAGTTACTTCAGACCCCAGCAGAACTTACTTGTATTTCTTCCCGCTACCACCCTAACACCAGGTTGCCGCTACTGTAAGACAAAGCTTTCTCCTTCAAGCCGAATGTGTCGACGTTCTCGAAAACAATAGTCGTGTGATATGGAGTGTGCGGACCTTTCGTGCTTTTGAGCAACAATCTCTGGAAGAAGCTCCGTCAAAAGCGGTGGAAGGCAGATCGCCGGTCGTCGTGACTGATGATTGATGATTGATGATGTTCTCACACATGCTACAGTAGTAGAGGTGCACCTTTTTGTTTCTGGAGCTCCTCACTTGAGGAGCTCTATATCCCTTACCCCAAAAACTGATTTTGAGCCGACTGAAAGTGCCACCCAATGAGCAAACCCGTGGCCCAGGAATATAACACTATCATTTAGCAAACTAGAATGACATTAGTCCGACGATTTAGAGTTCATGAGCCTCGTCGTTCAGAAAAAAAATGGCCAAAAAGTGTTCGTACTTCGGTCGTAGCTCGCGTATGCTCACAGTCTCTCAGATCACTTCCCTGAAATCTAGTCCTTGGTTCAAAAACAAACAAAAATAAGAACAAAACGTCAGGATGGACTAAAAAAAACAACAAGTACAACGCATTACGCTCACCGCAAAGGGGACCAATAGGCAAGAAAAAACTAACAGTACGACGATTGAGCACGTGCATGGGCTACGAGTGAAACCTGTGATGTTATCATTCGAGCGAAAGCGAGTTTTCAAATTTTGACAGCGTCAAAAAAATTGGGACCCCTTTGGAGTTTCCTGAAGCGTCCGCCAGCCAGCAACGCACACAAGGTGACGACAGTTACAAGTCTTGCTGCGCGATTTCCTAGCGACAGCTATACCATCTTTGTATAGGCGAAGATGGGCCAGGTCCAAGGGCCGTCGAAAAGGGCAAGGTTTCACACCTCGGACAGATCATCTATCGTCTATCCCCACTCGATGATCTAGATCTTTCGAGAAGATCTGTATGGTCTAGCTCATTTTGCCGGTTGCGAGCCGTACGATCTGCACGATCTAGCACATGTTTCCAGGGTTGGATCTGTACTCCACATGCACAGATCGTGCACAACAAACACCTCATAACGGCAGCTATATGATCTACTTGAGATTATCTAGATGATCTAGATCAAAGATCGTCTAGATCATCTAGATCATCTATCCGAGGTGTGCAAGGTTTTCAAATAGTGCGCGTCCCTCGAGTTCGGCAGGGAGCAGCGCGCGGCCTTCGGAACTTTGTATTCCGCAGTACCCACTCGCCCGGAGGATAATTAAAAAAAAACGCTTTCCGTACGAAGCTGGGCACTTGTTTCGTGCTCCTGGCGACATGCTGCCAGTATGTTCACAGGGCCAGCTACTGGTGACCGTTGCTGCTGGTGCTGCTGGTGCTGCTTTTGATAGCGAGTATACGGGGTGTTTTTTTCTTGGTGACTCATCGTTCAGTCCTTGTTTTTTTTATAGTTGGCCGAAATCGCTGTAGTGCTTAGCTATTTACTAGTACTGCTCGTTGTTCGTTGCTGCTGCTGTTAATAGTAAGTGTATTGGTTGTCTTGTGTATTGGTGACTCATCTTTCGGCGTTTTTTTGTTATGGTCCAGCCGAGAACGTTGGAACTACTGCTTAACTTGTACTGCTGCTACCGCCACCGATACCGCTGCTGATACCGCTGCTGCTGCTGCTGCTGCTGCTGCTGCTGCTGCTGCTGCTGCTGCTGCTGCTAACATGTATGCATGAGGCCTGACCGAATGCGCCCTTGGCGTTATGCAGAACAAAAATACAGGAACGGTCGAAGCGGATACTTCCGCTACCGTTGCTGCTGCTACTGCTGCTGCTGCTGCTGCTGCTGATATAGTCATAGTTTTCTGTATATAATCTGTGAGCTGATGCCTCACTGAATGCGCCCTTCGCGTTACTGATTGCTGTCCGTCGGCGACTTTGTTGTATTGCCTCTTTTAACCAAAACAGGAACGGTTGAAGGGGATCGTGGAGAAGTTCGACACCGCTTACCCGGAAGGGGTGGACTTCACACCCACCGCGAACTACGGCTATGTGTGAAAAGGCCAAGGTGCGTAAAGCCGGAAACCCGGTGGACGCGTGCTACCATAAGGGATTGGGGTTTGCACTTTTTGCTACGGCATGTCTGACTGACGGGGCTCCTCGACTAAGGAGCGACTCAATGTATCGTTGGAACACCATTTGCGTTGTGTTTTTACTATACAAGGTTCTCCTTCGGGATGTGGTTGGCTCGAAATCCCCTCCAGTAGAGTTTTCCAGTTATTCGAGAAAATGGTCGAGGCACACTGTGTACGGGACGGAGAGAACTATTTCTAAATTGGTTGACCGGGTGTGATTCGGTTGGGGTTAGGGTTAGATGTAGTGAATTGTGTATGTCAACCATTTTCTCAAATAAGTGGTAAGGTACCCTCCGAAATCTCAATGGGGTCGCAAGTGAATAGGAGGAACACAGTCGCTCCGACGAGCAATACCGGGTATGATTAGAACACAGGCGTTTCTATGAGCGATACCAGGTGCAATTATTAATATTATAGTACGATAACATAAAAAAAGCTCTTGAAAATTGGAAGAAGAAAAAATACGTAGCCACCGCACAAGTAACCGGGCGAGTGACACCGACCAGCCCGAACGAGTTTATAGCTTGGTCTATTCCTTCAAGTAACCGGGCAACTGACACCGACCAACCCGAACGAGTTTATAGCTTGGTCTATTCGTTCTGTGCGTACGCCATTGGATTGCGTGTCGGGCTTAGCTTACCATGTTTCGCACTTGGCACAGATCACGGGCTAGATAATCTTTAAGTAGATCCTGTATCTGCCGCTATAATGAGGTGTTGTGCAGCATTTTGTATGCATAGAGTACACAGGTCCAACCCCGGAAATGTTGGCTAGATGATGCAGATCGTACGGCCCCCACCTGGGGTATAGCACCCGACCGCAGGAAGCCACCCCGGGTGGTTCGTGGGAAAAATAATGGTGTACGCGCACCCAAAATATTGTGGCTGTGGGATCGCAAGCTGCAATAAATCAAACAGGTCAGGTGGTATATGCTTGTAGTAGAGTCTACTCATACTCATACACAAAGGAAATTAAGAACGATATTCGCGGGTGAAAACGCGCGGCGCACCCTTCGCGGTAGGCGGTGATCCTGCTTTATCCCTTTGGAACCCAGTTATAGCGGCCCAGGGCTTTTCACGGGTCATCACCCGAACCGCGGCTCGGGTCAGGAGGCTTCCAAAATCCCGCGGGCCGAGTCGGGTCGGGTCGGATTAGGAGGTGTTCGAAATCTCATGGGTCGGGTAAAGTCGGGTCGGGAGGTGTTCAAAATATCACGGGTCGGGTAAAGTTAGGTCAGGAGTGTTCAAAATATCACCTGCCGGGTCGGGTCGGGTCACCCTGACCCGCCCCTAACCGCGAGCAATGATCCGACGCGTGGAAAGCCCTGCCTAAAAGCGAGGAAAGAAGTTTATCATCCGTTTATTTGTGAGAACAGTGTGCAGCAGTACGTGTGTCGTGTCGTCGTGCGGCGCGCGTGTTGTGCAGCTCCGTACGTTGAATTTCGGACACATCTCTTGCCTTAGAAGGTCGGCTGCTTGGTGTGTCCGACGCTGTAATCGTCACTTGTTTCGGAAACATTTTTTGTTTGTTTCGAAAACATTTTCCCTCTGAAGTGCCAAAGGGGTCAATTGTTCGTATATATCTATATGGTACCTCATCGAACCCCAAACCTTGCTTGCTCACTTTTTTGCTGACAGGCTGCTTTTTCAAGGAGCCGGTAAGACAGAAACTTCCCAGAACATTCGTGGCATGACAGAGGGCGATGAAGAAACCCACACACGGCTGACAAAGAGGGGGCTGGGGAACGGTATTATGTGTATATTTTTTTTGAGGGGGGGGGGTTGCGCGGCAAAAGTGTACACATGTTTTGGACACACTGTGCCAACAGCTTGGAGCTTATGGCAGGATTTGTGGTGTGCTTTTCTATCATGAGGCGCAATTGTTTTGATTTGGGGGGACGTTTAAGGTTTAGACCAAGAGCGGCGCGATGTCGTAAATGCCGGCTGCTGTCGTAGTGGTATCATAGTTCGGCCCACATCTCCCTGAAAGTGGTCGCGAGACACCGATGGTTTCGACAGGAGGAACGTTTACAGTTTAGCCCCACGAGTGGGGCAGGTCGTGCAGCGGTGGCTGCTGTTGTATGATAGCAGTATCATAGTCTGGCCCACAACGCTCTGAATTTGGTCAGTGCACATATGCGGTTCCGTTGATACATATCGGCTGCTGTTTGTATAATAGCAATATCATAGCCCGGCCCACAACGCTCTGAATTTGGTCAGCGCGCATGTGCGGTTGATACACGTCGGCTGCTGTTGTATTATAGCAGTATCCTAGTCCGGCCCACGACGCTTTGACTTTGGTCAGGGCGTGTGCGTGGTTGATGTTACCGTTGAAGATTGCGGGAAGACGATGAAAATGTGAAAGCATCACCCACATTCGTCTATTATTTTTAGTCGTAGCTATTGAAGATTGCGGAAGGACGAGGAAGAGGTGGAAAGCAGCACCACAGACAGGCATCTCTTAATTTTAGTCGTAGCTATGATATGATACGTAATTATTTTATTTTATGCTATTGATAGGACAGCAGTAGCAGTCGCGATGAAATTCGCGCCAGGTGCCGTTCTCTTTAGTGCTGCGATGTGACCTACTATGGAAAATTTGCACCAAGTTTCGCTCTCTATAGTGCTGCGTTGCGCATTTTGTTTTTTTCCATGTTTCAGGAGTCGGTGGTTCAGTAGGCGAGAACCTCGTAACTGCTGAGAAGGTCGATTTCGCGAATTCGAGTCCGCTCGAGTGTATATCCGTGCTTGTATAATATCATAGGGACTTTTTCTTGTGCAAAGATTGACTAGCGGAAAGCGCGAGAGCGCGGGTTAGCAAAACTCGATGGACATTGATGAGCTGTGGGAATGCTGAATGAGCCCTCTGCGCGATATAAAGGTAGGCATGAATCGGGGGGGGAGAGGGGATGACACTTGTGACCACGGCTTGTTCAGAAGCCGGAAAGTAAAAGTGAGATTAAATTATCAAACAAAAAAAGCAACGGGCATCGTGTGGGGGTGTGGGGCCGCGATGTGCGTGTGAATTCCCATCGTTGGCGTCGGCCGCCTGGCCCGGCTCTGAAAACCTGCGATGCCTTCGGGGTGGGGTATGCGAAGAGGTGGTGATGTAAAAAAGGAACCCTACTTTTCATGTGGGCATGGTTCTCTTGGGCCACTGCGTCGTCGGAATATCATTCTATTTCTGCAATTTGCTTTTTGCTGTATAGATGGGCCACGGGTTTGTTCATCGGACTGCACTTTCAATTTGCTCAAAATCACTTACTAATAGTATAGAGCTCTTCAAGTGAGGAGCTTTCATAAAAAAAATAGTGAGCCTCTATCGTAGAATGTGTCAAAACAAGATTGACATTCCGACAATTTTGGTAGAAGGAGCCCTCGTCATTCAGAAAATATTTGAAGCTAAAAAGCGCTATACTAATATCTAGTCTAAAGTAGCACGCATCAGACCCCTACCATCGTAGCTCGCGCCTTATGTGAGGACAACATCAACAACGCTAACCTCCTCCTGGAACCTCTGACGACGCGTTCTACGATAGAGGTAGCACTTTTTGACGTTTTCATTTTTTGGATGACGGGGCTCCTTAACCCAAAATCGTCCGAATGTCATACTATTTTGGCAATATGTTTTTTTTGCATAGATGGGCCACGGGTTTGCTCATCGGATTGCGCTTTCAGTTTGCTCAAAATAAGAGCATTTTGGGTGAGGTATAGAGCTCCTCATATGAGGACCCTCAGAAGGCAAATGCTATTGGTACACCTCTATCGTAGAATGCGTCCTCTGACGTGTGGTCTTGACTGTTAACCCCTTAAAAACTGCAATTTCTGTGCTGGGACAAACTATCTTGAAAATAGAATTGATTTTTTTTTAAGCGGTCTAAGGGCCAAATAAAACATCCGAGACTGGTCGGCTGAACTACAATTACGGGAGGGGGAAAACACGCCGTCGTCGGTGGAAACCGAACACACCGGAGTGCAATCACGATACTAAGGTTTGTGCCCTAGAAGGGTGGATGGATGCATTGTCGCTCTTAGCACAACAAATATTACTTTTTTATGGGTTTCTCTTGGTTTTAATATACTTTCTGGGGATTGTTAGGGGTGATCGACGCTGAAGCTCATGCTGCACATTGTCGAATGGCAAACGGAATAACTACAGTATTGCTAAAAACCGGACACAGCAGTAGTGGTATTTTTGGTTTTACCTCAGCTCGGGGCCAGCATCGCTGGAGCCAGAGGCGACCCCCCCACCCGGTGATGCAAACCAAAGAAAGAGATAATTTATTATTCAGAGACCTAGATCACCACACTGGGGAACACACACGAATACATTTCATTGGGGGCAATAACAACTCATTTTCAGAGACCCGTGAGTCAGGAACCGAGGGATCGCTGTCCGCTGTGTTCTACATGCAGCACCAGCAATCCGTTAAAAGTATACCCTACGTAAGTTCTATGTCCATCCACCTATGAAACCCGGGGATGGAACCAGGATGTCCCTTGACGACTACAGGTTTCCATTGCGACGGAGGCACAGCTAGTTCTAGATGCAGCCGGGGGTGTTCGTTGATACAGCCCCTTGTGGCACGCCAATTCTCACAGCATTCGATTTTACTCCTCCAGCGGATGGGTAAAGCTAACGGTGAAGCTCACCACACTATTGTGTGTCAATTTAACTCGGTCGCCGAAACAATGGTGCTACCGTGAGTGATAATGGCATCGCAACGCATTCATTCTAGTATTGTCGCCGTTGTCGAACCTCACAACGCATTTGTAACGCTGTCATCGTTCATCACCGATCGGATGGCTGCTACCGCCGTCGCCCCTGCCCCCCTCGCCCCGACGCAGCAGCTTATCCGCCCAAACCTTCACCCGCTCCTTTTCCACCGCCTCGCCTTCGTTCTCCAACCTCTCAAAACATCGCGTAGCTTCGGCCGCAACTTCCATGAGATACGGCTCCCACCTCCGCCAATCAACCCCACGATCCACGGCTAGGACCACCCCATGCCCTACGCTATCACCACCCTTCTCCCGCACGCGTCCGTTCAGGAAGGGCACGATGATGTGACCCGTGTGCACCATGAATGGACGCAACGATGCCCCTTGGGATGGTAGTGAGTGTGCAGCCATGGTTGGGTTTTCTTGGGGTGGTGGGTGTGCCGTCACAGCTGGGTCGCCTTGGGGTGGTGAGTATGCAGCCACAGCTGGGTCGCCTTGGGGTGGAGGGCGTGCAGCCACAGCTGAGTCTCCTTGGGGTTGTGAGTGTACACCCACAGCTGGATCAGGCGTTGCCGTGCTTCCTTGGCGGGGTGAGTTCACACGCACGGGTGGGTCGGGGGTTGCCGCGGTTTCGGAGCGAGCGGGCGCTTCGGTCACGCCAACTCCGGTCGCGCCGTGTCGCGTTATCTGCGCAAGCCCTAGCCCCGTGCAAAACTTCCATTCGTCGGCCAAAAGCCGCAGCCGATCATCCGACCAGTCTTCATCGCGTCCAAAGACGCCCCCGCCATCCTCACCATTCCAACGCAGCCACCGCGCCGCGCACGCCGCCTCGTAGCTCCCAGATGCGCGTAACGATCGGAGGATAACAGCTGGGGAACCGGACCATGTCTTCCCTACTACTCGTTCGCGGAACCGCGCCGCATCATTGGTGCTGCCGCCGAGGTCGCTTATGCTAGATTCGACGCTAAGCGTGCCGATGCTGCCATCCCCGTAATTTTCACCCTGAGGGGTCCATTTTTTTTCGCTGGTTGAGCTATTTTCAGCGCGGAGGGTCCGTGTGCTGTTTGAGCTGTTTTCAGCGGAGGGGGTCCGTGTTTTGTTGCTGTTTGGGCAGAACATTTCCCCGCGGGGGGTCCAAGTTTTGTTGCTGCTGTTTGAGGGCGATGTTTGAACGAAGGGCGGTGTCGAATCAAGCTTGAACACGGTCTTGTGGTCGGAGATGGAGGAAATGTGCCAGACGTCCGCCGCGCGGATCCATGGCAGGGCCTGCATGATGGCCGTGATGGCGGCCGAGTAAACCTTGCACACCGCCTGCCGGAGAATCGAGCGAACAAAAAATATTGCGAATTGTATTGGCACGTCATAACTACTGTGTAGTAAACTCGACTTGTTTGCGAGCAAAATCAACTGCTTATTTAATCAAGTACTAATACGGGAGAACATAGTAAACAGAACCAAATATTGCTCGTAAATTTTGGGAAATATCTAGGTTTTTGTGTGTACCGTAGGTTTTATTAACTATGGTCCTCCGTAATAGAGTAATCTCGGTCGGCGGCGTACGATACACAAAACCTGCATAAAACTAGGTTTCGGCGATCTCGAAAGGAGTCCGTATTTTTTATTTTCTGGGCGCGGTACAAATTAGAAATTCGCATTTGCTCGTACTAGAAAATCGACGGCCGAGGAAAATCGCGATCGATCCAAGCAGATGAATCCATGCTTTCGACAAAAATTGGTTCCAGCATTTGGTGCGAATCACTTAAGATAATGAACGCACGACTCGATCGCTCTGTCCATGGCGACTTCGTTTGCGAGAGCAAGGGCAATAGGCACATAAACTTTTGCACACCGCCTGCCGGAAAATCGAGAGGGCTTAAAGTTTGTAACTGACAAGGAGGGTGCTACGAAGAACGTGAACATGTAGCTGTAGAGGCGGTGCTTCGAACCTACCTGATGCGTGTATTGTTTTGTCACCAGTCTGTCTCTGAGCCTAAATTAGAAAATTAGCGCGTGTTTTGCGTACGCACCGCCCACCAAGACCTCCTTCCTCCTCACAGAGACCATGAGGGAGACCAACTATTTCTGAACAGACTATCTACTTCGAAGTATCGTGTAATCGGTACCACAAAGCCATTGAAATGCGTTTTATCGGGAACCGCCGGGTTAAAGAACCACCAGGCGGTATTTGGGTAGTATGATAGGACCACCACGTTAGGGGATCGCCAATTGAAGTTGGGCAGTGGAACCGCCGAAGACACTTGGGCAGCGGGACAGCCGATCCCCCCCCCCCCCCAAACAAAAAAACAATTATTCAACTAATGAGATAGTGCACCTCAACCTTCCTGGCGGTGCTTTTCAGTCTGCGATTTATTCTCGAACTTTTGTGTTCCTCCCACGCTCCATATCTCTTAGAGCGAGCTTAGGCGCATCTATCATATCTGTCTGTGCGCGCCTAAGCGCTTCACAGAGAAAAACCATTTCATTGTCAACCGTCATGCGATGTTACCTCGTACGGGGAAGGCCAGAGAAGAACGGGCGTCATCCCCATTGCATCTAGTCTTGCCACGTGTTCTTCGCCTTCGTCCAATGGCGGGCTCATCGTCCGAGAAGGTGAAGAAAAATCCTCATTTTCGGTCGCGTCACGGTAAGTATTCACGTCCGCTGTCAAGGCCCTGCAGATGGATGGGTTGGGAGCGTCAGGTGAGGCTCTCCTGTACTGGAGCACCGGCAAACACACCTCGATATGTTTTGCGGACCCACAGGTCAACTAAATTTCCGCTAACAGCTTTTATTTTTTATATACCCTGACCTGAATCAGCTTCGATCGGAACAAGGTTACTATTTCACGTCCGCTAGGAGGCCCCTACAGATGGAGGATGGGTTGGGAGCATCGGGTTAGACTCTAGTGCAGCAGTGGCAACCAAAAAACTCGATTTCGAAGCTAGCCTCCGTTTTAACAGCCCAAACCACGACGCGCACAATATATTCCCTCCCTCGGATGCGGAAAGTTTGTACAGTGATGTTCATCAGTCACAATGAATTCATTGTATGTTTGTCTAACGTACACAGTCGTATTTGTGGCCATAAAAAAATGTGGATACAAATACACCCATCCCTACACTATCAGGCACACCCTCACTCTCACCTTTGGTCTCGCGTGGCGGACTCCGCTCCCTCTACCCCGTGCCCGAGCGTCGACGCCAAACTTGACAGAAGCTTCTTCTCGTCGTCACCCCCGCCCCCAACACCACCGAAGCCACTACCTGCCACCCTGATACCTTCTACAAGGGCGGCCGTTCGCGCTCGGAAAACCGCGCCCCCTAACGCCAGGCCCACTCTCCTGACAAACTCCACGACCCCCGCCCCCACCACATGACGACACCGAGATGATTTACGGCGGGGTCTCTCGTGCTGCTGCTGCTGCTGCTGCTGCGATTGGGGATTTGGAGGGTGGGTGACCTGGCCTCCGCTGCGGTTTCGTCGGTGAATTGCCGTAGACCGGGTGTAGGGTATGTTGGCGAGGGTAAGGACGCCGACGCAGCCGGCGCCGGGTGCCCATGCCGGGGCGATAACGAATGCTTTCGCGTAGGCTTCCCCGATGCCGTCGCGGAGAATATTCACGGAAGTTTCCAGCGCTGGGTCCGAGGATATTTTCTTCTGCGTCATGACCTTGGTTGAAGTTTTGAGCACGCACACACGTGGAGATGGGAAAAGGATGGACGTTTTGGTGCTACATAGGAACGACTCAGGAAAGGATGTACGTTTGGTGCTAGTGTAGGACTTCTTCACGATGAGCTGCTGTCGGTCGTCATTGGGAACGTGCCGCACAAGAGTTCAGGCAACCGATCCATATCTTAGGCTACACCAGCAATACAATGCGGTATGCATGTTTTAGCGTCGCAGCGCAACATAAGTTGGTAGATAATACGCGCTTTGTCGTGTTAGACGATCAAGGCGACAAAACAACAACACCCAAAAGTACCCTTTTTCTTCTATAAGGACGTTCTCCCGTGAAACTTTGACATCAACGTAAAAATACTGTTTTTTTCAGCAAAGGGACACTCCTCCGCGAAGCTTTGACTACATGAACGTGCAATATTCTAGAGTATCGCACGCACCTCTTGCCAGATGCCACCCCACGAGACGTTGGCGACGTAGATCGCGCTTTCAATGACGAGAAAAACGTCGCCTTTTTCAACCACGCGCTTCACCAGCCCGCTCGCCATCGGCATCGGCCCGGACCACCGCCCAACAGACTGCACCACAAGGCAAGGAAAGAAGTGTGGCATACAGTACAGGACATCAAATAAGAAGCGGGAAATATGGTCCAAGCTTCGTTTCTTATTTAAGAAACTTGAACGCTGGTCCAGGCTGGATTTCTTATTTGACAATGGGTGCGTTCTACACTGGCTTCAGAATAACAACTCCCGAACTTATTATTTTCCCGTAAATTTCAGCCTGATTTTCGTAATAGTGCTGATTTTGTCTTATTAAAATAGTAGGTGTCCCGGCCTATGCATGCTATGTGAGCGGCCCGTTTTCCTCGTAACATGGTGTCCACTGGTTTTCCTTGAACGATACACTGCCGGCCCGGCCCTCTCATAAGAAAGAGCCCCAGAAGAAACTTAGCCTAAAAGTTACAGGGGGAGAAAAATAATAAATCCGACTGCTGTTACATTGAAGTCAGCGCAGGACACACCCTTTCCCAAGTAAGAGTTATGGCCTGAAACTAATATCACTCTATCCGAAAAAATATCAGGACCGTTTGATATCCATGCCAATGCCCAAACGGTACCAACATTTCGGGACAGAGTGGTGTCGCGGTGTTTTATCGGAGAGCAGGTACTGTAGACTGTTCATCTAATCACCTGCGCGCCGCCGATCGAGCTACCACACGTCCCTATCCCTGCTGCCAGACAATCGGCATGATCGGAGCTCCACCCGGGCGATGACGCGGCCACAGGAAGACGATAACCGCCGCTTTCTAGCAGGGAAACGACCGCCAACATATCCCGCGGCTCGCAATCGATCTCGACCCCTGCCCCGGTGCAAACAGGCTTCAAAGCAGAGATCACTTCGGCGCAAATATGATCTGCTTGGCAGAGAATGCACCCAATATTTTAGGCGGGGCAGGGAGAGCGCGAGGGATACTATTGTTGCGCGAGCGTCTCGAAGGCGGACTTTCGAAATCGATTCGATAGAGACGCGCGAAAACATAATCGGCAAAGAGAATGTTACTGAAAAACATCAGCATGTATTCAAAGTAACATAAAAAATACGCCTTTTCCATATGTGGTCATACTGTACAGGTAACATTGCGTCGTAGCTTAACGCGTACCCTGGTGTAGTACACTACCTGGTATATAGTTTGGGACCAACGAGACCTCTCTGCTGCGACCAGCCGGAGACTCTCACCCAGGGTTACTACTCCCGCTTCGATTATCTGGCAATCAACGTGGTACCACCGTAAAGTTTACGTTAGCGGTGTTGCAAAGGCTATGACAGTACTTCACCAAGTAACGGACCTGCCCCAGAGTCGGCGGTAGGTTGCAGTTCCGCTGTTTACCCTCAGGTGGCTGCCTGCGTTTGCAGCAGAGCTTTTCGACGTTTTTGGCGCAGGGATCAACCAGGTACTGCCCACACCCACCGTATTACGGTATCGTTTGCGGCGTCATTCACCTCTTGTGCCCGACACAAACATGCCTAGTCTAATTAAATACCAGGTATACGAGGGCCGTCACCATACGCCTACGGACAAATATATTGTTTACCTTCGGGTCGTTGCTTTCGTTCGCGGCAGAGTTTCTCGACGTTTTCGGCGCACCGATCAATCAGGTATTGCCGCACGCGCCGTGTTCTCACTATGCTTGCGGCATCATCCGCCGCTGCTGCCATTTCGGTGGCATTAGCGATGTCCTCCTTGCTTATCTGCCATACCACGCCACGCCACACCACGCCACGCCACGCCACGCCAGGTTATTGTATAATTTTTAGTGGCGAAAATGTTGGAACGTCTGTTAGGTATATGTCAGATGTACACCATAGCCGCTGGGTTAAACGTCAGCGTTGATTGTTAGCTCCGTGGTTATGGTGTACACCTACATGAAAGAGCAGAAAATTACGAGGGGTTAGTGGCGAAAACGATGAAGCGTCCACGTATATTACAATACAAGCGTTTAGTCGCGTAAAATGATGGTGCCTCCACACTTTGTTACAAAAGTTTGATGGCGCAAAGAATGGAACGTCCACGAATATTACGAACGTTTAGTGACGCGAAGGGTGGAACGTTCAGGTATATTCTGCGTTGAACTTTGTTTGTGTACGCTCAGTAGGGTACATCGCTTGCGGCGTTTTCTGCTGCTCGTGCCGATTCGGGGGCATCGGCGATGTCCTCCTTGCTTATCTGCCACGTCACGCCAGGTCATTGTTGAATGTATTAAATAGTAGCGTAAAAAGGATGGAACATCCGCGCTTACTATCAACTCAACTGTGTCTGTATTACGTCAACGTTCACACAGGTGGCCGTTTGCCTTGGTTGCGGCACGTTGTCGCTGAAACCCAACCTCAGTACGTTGGGCCAACGTTCCCAAGGTACCTCAACGTACGAGGCACGTTGTAATTTATGGACAACCTCAAATCTTG
>JBBMKB010066655.1:0-15098 GCA_037833945.1 Alaria marginata
GGCATTGTAGGGATGCGAGGGTCTATGGTCTTATGACTACGGCCATGCAAGAAATGAGTACACCCCCCCCCCCCTATTGCTACCCCAACGCCCACTGCACCTCCCCTAGCCATTCCTGCCGTGGAGATCGACGACCTTAAATATGTTAACGCTACTACAACACTCGACCGCATGCATTCGCGCTGACGGCTTCGATCGATTCGACCGGTTGGCAACAGAAGACCTCCCATCCGTAGCCACCACTGTATTTCGTGTAGTTCCCTGTGACGCTGGCCCCGCTGCTAATCACCGTCGCCGCTGAAGTTGCTCGCGCTGCTACAGACCCACCACCTCCTTCGTCGCTGGTATCAACGGCTTTGTTGCCACCATCCGTCGCGTCAACGCCCCTACCGACTCCGGCGCCCGCCATGTGTGGTGCTGCCTACGCCTACCTCCATCATCCTTCCGCTCCGAGTATTTTATTCGAGTTATGTCATCCTTAGTACATTCCACCCCCCCCCCCTCGCGCGGCAAGATCGACGACTGGAACGGAGACGCTCGCAATGACCATTGCGCAGGTTGGGCTACGTTGTAGAGTGTTGATATTTGTAGGTATATATTTACAGTAGTAGTTATAGAACAACGGAAGCATACAAATGCAGAACGTTGCAAGGTCATAACTCTAAACTTTCACAACACATGGTTGTATCGGTTCGTTGGCTTCGTGTTTGTTCTTGAATTTTATATAAGACGTACGAAGATGGCGCTATTGATCACCCCGTCCCGGCGTAACTAACTTGCGATACGTATCCTTGCGTAGTTTTACTGGTATGGAGTCCCGGTGGGAAGAAATTTCGTGCCCGCAGTTTTCTCATTGGTCAATGTTGTAGGCTGGGAAAAATCTATTAATGGAAAATCCTTGGTCGACATCTGCCGTGATCCAGAATCGTGACGTCACTTTCCACCAATCAAAAGTTCCAACCTGAACATCTGACCAATCAGAAAACCACAGGCACGCTAGTTGGAACGCTATCGCGCCAGCACCGTTTGAGTGGAAAGTGCATGGTCCTCTAGCGATGGCGGGAGTAACCGCAATTCGACTTGATAGCATCGACGAGTCAAGGAAGCCCTGATCCCACCGCGCGATAGAAACCAGGACAGATAGAAGCTGAGGTGGTGACGCGGTCGGGCGAGATATATGCCCGACATACCTTATCGCCGGCACAGCCGGTGGTTTGGCCGTGCGGTCATCTCCGGGAAATGCAGGATGAGGGGTACTACGTAGAGCAAACCGGCACTGCCTCGGTAGGTATCACCGTTGCACCAAGCCTTCTTCCGTACAAGGTTTTCAAGTAGAAAGCTTGTAGCTTCATGAGTTCACTTTCATGTTTTGTCCTCCCCTTTCATAGTATCAAGAGTCAGCAATAATAGCAGAAGAGCTATTCGATAGGAGAGTTTATAGCACGAGCCCCAGGTAGCTACCTGGTATGTGCTAAGCTCACCCAGGTAATGGTCTACGCACTAACTTGGCCAAGCTTCGGTGTAACGGTGTTGCAGGTTAGCCACGGGAACGTGCAGTACATCGCAGTACTGCACACGGCCGAAATAGTAACGATTGAACGTGGTTTAGGATTACGTCAGCTTGCCCGAGTCATGCTTACACGGCGAGGGTGACTTCCACATTATGGACGATGTTTGCGCAGATGAGGTTGTTACTACGGTAGTAGGGCTCTGAAGTTGTCTGCCCGCCGACCCTCCTGTCAGAGAGACCTGTATGCCATACCCGGCTATCTCGGCCTCGTAACGACCACCCCAGTGATACCAAACGACGAGACGTGGTACCTCGAACTGTGGCACCCTGTACGCTTTGTGTGGTTAGCAGGTTTGCGACCCCGTAAATTTGGTGCAGGATGCCGTGCTGTTCATTTCAAGGAGGTTGTTGCCGCATAATACAATGCTGTGACGAGTTGACATGACCCGAATGCGGCGCCACGTGGTCTCCGTATGCTGTTGCCTCGCTCATTCACAGCGTGCGACATCTCACGCTACCACGTTATATATACTGGTATTTATGTACGTATGTCTGCCATCTCACGCTACCGCATTGTACCTCTCGTTTTTCGTTTTCCCCTCCCGTAAGCTGTGGCGGCGCCACACCGGCGTAGTGTACAGCTGCCTACAACGTTATGCAAGAGATTCCCGCCTGTGTAATCCTTTGCAGGTCAAGCGTGAACAGAATGATACCAGCACGTCGTGGCGCGAAAGTGACACGAGAGATCCAGTAGGACGCTATGGTTCTCCACGTGGGGGGACAGCAGTGTGGTTGCTGGGCTGCAAGCGGGAAAGTAAACGACTGACCCGGTCAATCGATGACTCTCGAAAAGCTGTTCAAGTAGGTTGTTCGGCGGTGAAAGTTTTAGACTTTGGTTTTGCCCGCCTCGTGAGGAAACTCTTTCACTCCTAGATATACTACTGTAGTAGTAGAGAACCTGCTGTGGACGTAGAGCTTACCGTGGGCTTTTAGTAGATGTCGATGGGAACGCAGACAGCGAAGACAAGCGTACCCGAACGCGCATGTATGCTGGTTCTGGTGGGGCCTTACAGTGGGGCCGGTCCCGTATAAGGCCCCGTTATTGTTTGCCCTCGGCCTCTGCACGAAAAGGGACTCCAAACATTATTATTGAATGCTTCGAAGTACGTGTATGCACGTTTTGGCGGCTGTTGCGCTCTTCTTTGGCGAGGGAGGCATCAGCTGCGTTCAACCTCTGTCGACGGTGTGTGTGTGTGTGTTCTTCACATTCAACTGACCTTTTCACCCGTCTACATCCAGCACAACCAGTGTCCGTGCCGATGCCTCATAGGGAGACGACGGACAGTGCACGTCTAATGAATGCCCACGGTTTGACAATTACTCAAACAGGAAGTAGCTGGGACGGCTGAGCGCAGAAGGCCTACCTCCACTGCAAGTAACATTGTGTTTGAGACACCAATTCCGGTGTTGGTAGGCCTTGTGCCGTTATGTCTGATGCCGGCAGGTCTGGTGCAGATGAGCTCCAAGATAAACAAAAGCAATCGAGACAGAATAACCTAAAGAGGATAGATCAAGTGTTATCACGAACCACGGGGAAGATAAGAAGACGAGGACTTCAGACAAAACCTTCGCTATCTACTGATTATGGCTGGATAAGACACACAATACGACGATACTGACCGAATCCGGACTGCTGCCTCTCTGGCAGCATCCTTGGACCGCCCTCCCGCCCCCCCACCGCTGTATTGGCGTCGACGGATGGTGTGGCGGGTGCTATTTCTTATGTCACACTTCCGTTCTACCACTATTCCTCTTCCTGTCAGACCACCTCCGCATAATACATCTGCTCCGTTGTCAACCCGTGAGTCATTCCAGATACCATCTACCGCAGCAACCACCAAATCTAGCTGTGCAAGTAGCTCGACCTGCTTGAAGTACAATTCATCGAGAGCCTAACCTTACCTCGAGCTACGATAGCGGAGGTAACCCCCTTTTCACTACCGGATTCAGGCCACTATATAGATAGCTGTAGCCCACTCGAAAATGGGCTGTAAAATGTTTTGTTAGCGCTGCGTATCAAACAACCCCACGGTGTGGTAGCTACTCGCGCGAGTGGCCCTGAGCCGCGGAAACACGGGTCCAAGAAGTGCCCCCCCTACCGTAGCCGTGGCTCCACCTGAATTATGGGACCCATCGGGTACACGTGTTTTGTCGACTTCCGAAACAGTGTACCAGAGGGTATGTGTATCCTCCACCACACCAATACTAGCGACTTCCCTTCCTCGCACAAAATCTCGTCAGACTCGCGCATACAACCAACCAAGCGTTTTGATGGTACTCTTACTCAAATCTCAACGCCAGGCTCCTTCACGGCGTCTTCAAACCGATGGCATCACGAAAAGGACCGGCATTTACTTAAAATACATAACTGCTCGTAAATGATACCTGGTATCTGCCTGTGCCAGTCGCCCAACCTTCAGCGAATGTTCGATCAGTTCTTGCAGTAGTCCAGACGACGTCAGATTGTCCCAATGCTCAAGCCTTGCCTCCCCTACTGCCTGCACTCACTCTTTAAAGACACACGCTTTCTCCGGCACTCCCATCCCTTAGTGACACACGCTTATCGAATGCAATGTAAAGACACCGGGATTCCATTGGGCCTTATAGTGACCTGCCTGAACTTTAGCGTGAACCCCCCCCCCCATACCCACCCTACCCCACCCCACCCCAGTCGTCACGCCTCTCCAGCACGCCGGCCCAGCGTATTCATTGTCTTGGTAACGGGCGAGTCACCGAACCCCATATTCGCCTCTCTGATCTCCAACTCTCGCTTGAAAAACACCTCCGCATCCCCCGGGTGGCCCGCCTCTCGAGCGCACCACCCAAGAGCGCACAACGTGTTGGCAACGGACAACTCGTCGGGCTCGGTCTCCGCCTCTATGATCGCCAGTTCTCGCTTGAAATAAGACTCCGCTTCCTCAGGCCGACCCGCCTCTTGAAGGCACCACCCCAGGGCGTCCAACATGCAGGTAATGGACAAGTCTTCGGGCCCCATCTTCGCATCCCTGATCCCCAGTGCTCGCTTGAAGAAGCCCTCCGCCTCCCCCGGCCGTCCTTCCTCTCGAACGCACTGCCCCAGAGCATACAACGTGTTTGCAACGGACAAGTCCGAGGGATCAATTTCCTCCTCCCTGATCTCCAGTGCCCGCTTGAAGAAAGCCTCTGCTTCCCCCGGCCGGCCCCCCTCTCGAATGCAGCACCCCAGAGCGTATAACGCATTGGCAACAAGCAAAGCGTCAGGCTCTATCTTCGCCTCCCTGATCATTAGCTCTCGTTTAAAGCAAGCCTCCGCCTCCCCTGGTCGGCCAGCGTCACGAATGCACCACCCAAGAGCGTTTAACGTCAGAGCAATGAATAAATCCTCAGGGTCTATCATCGCGTCCCTGATCTCCAGCTCTCGCCTGAAGATTGCCTCCGCTTCCCCCGGCCGACCCGCCTCTCGGACGCAATGCCCCAGAGCGTACAAGGTAGTGGAAGTTAACAAGTCATCGGGCTCCAACTTCGTGTCTCTGATCCCTAGCTCTCGCTTGAAAAACGCCTCCGCCCCGGGTCGACCTGCCTCTCGAACGCAATGCCCCAGAGCGTTCAACGTGTTAGCAATGGACAAGTTGTCGGGCTCCATATTTGCCTCCAGGATCTCCAGCTCTTGCTTGAAGAAGGCCTCTGCCTCCTCTGGTCGACCCGCCTCTCGAACGCAATTCCATAGAGAAAACGACGTGTCAGCAATGCACGCGTTGTCAGGCTGCATATTCGCCTTCATGATATCCAGCGCTCGCTTGAAAAACAACTCTCCCTCCGCCGGCCGTCCCGTCTCTTGAACACACTGCCCCAGCGCGTTCAACGTTTCGGCAACAGACAAATCGTCGGGTTCCACCTTCGCCTCTCTGATCTCCAGGTCTTGCTTAAACAAATGTTCTGCCTCCCCTGGCCGGCCTGTCTCTCGAGCACATTGACCAAGAGAAAAGTACGTGCTGGCAACGGACAAGTCGTCAGACTCCATATTCGCCTGCCTGATCCCTAGCTCTCGCGTAAAGAAACTCTCGGCCTCCCCTGGCCGGCCTGCCTCTAAAACGCACTGTCCTAAAGCGTGCATCGTGCAGGCAATAGACAAGTCGTCGGGCTTCATCTTCGCCTCTCTGATCTCCAGCTCACGCTTAAAAAGCAACTCCGCCTCCCCCGGTCGGCCCGCCTCTCGAACGCACTGCCCCAGAGAATAGAACGTGTTGGCAATGGACAAGTCGCCGGGTTCCATATTCGCCTCTCTGATATCTAGCTCTCGGTTGAACAAACCCTGCGCCTCCCCCGGCCGGCCCGCCTCCCGGATACAATGCCCCAAAGCGTTCAATGTGTTGGCAATGGACAAGTCATCGGGCTCCATTTTTTCGTCCCTGATCTCCAGTTCTCGTTTGAAAACAGCCTCGGCTTCACCCGGACGACCCGCCTCTCGAACGCAATGCCCCAGCGACAACAACGTGTTGGCGATGGACAAGTTGTCAGGTTCCACCCTTGTCTCCCTGATCTCCAGCTCTCGCCTAAATATATCTTCCCCCTCGCCCGATCGGCCGGCGTCCAGAACGCACCACCCCAGAGCATTCAACGTTCTGGCTATTGACAAGTCGTCGGGCTTCAAATTCGCTACCCTGATCTCTAGCTCTCGCCTGTAGAAGTCCTCCGCCTCCCCTGGCCGACCCGCCTCGCGAACACACCATCCCAGTACATGCAGTGTGTCAGCAATGGACAAGTCGTCGGGCTCCATATTCGTCTCTCTGATCTCCAGCGCTCGCTTGACAAAAACCTCCGCCTGCCCCGGCCGGCCCGCTTCTCGAGCGCACTGCCCCAGAGTGTACAGCGTGCTGGCAATGGACAAGCCATCGGGCTTTATATTTGCCTCTAGGATCTCTAGCTCTCGCTTGAAGAAAGCCGCCGCCTCCCCCGGCCGGCCCGCCTCTCGAACGCACTGGCCTATAGCGTATAACGTGTTGGCAATGTTGAAGTTATCGGGTTTCTCTTTTGCCACCAGAATCCCTAAAGCTCGCTTGAAGAAAGCCTCCGCCTCCTCCGGCCGGCCCGCCTCTTGAACACACCACCCCATAGCGTTTAACGCGCAAGCAATGGACAAGTCATCGAGTTCGATTTGCACCTCCAGGATCTGCAGTTCTCGCTTGAAGAAGGCCTGCGCCTCCCCTGGCCGGCCCGCGTCTTGGGCGCACCACCCAAGCAAGCCAAGCGTGTATGCAACCTGAGAGCTAGTTCCAAGGCCGTCATCCTCCTGAGCTTTCAATGCTTCCCGAAGCCAATGTTCTGCATCAGTTGTTCGCCCGGCTGTCAACGCCATAATGCCATATTTAGACATCAATGTGGCCAGCTGAGTACTAGAGCCATCGACGGGTATCACGGGTGGGTGACTCGAATTTGCCATCTCCGAAAGGCGGTCAACATTTTCTTTGTACTCCTTCTCTCGACCTTGACCTTGTAAGCCCCTACCGAGATACCAGACCGCTGCCATGTTTACCTGGGAAGTAGTTCCCGGTATTGTTGCGCAGTTCTCGATGAGCTTGCGCATCGGAGCTTCCACCCCAACGTATTTGTCCAGTCTGTACAAATCACCAACCAGATGCACCGCGAACAACTTCAACGGGTCTGCAGGGCTCATGGTGAGTAACTGGGCGTCGTAAGGTCTGGAGGTCTGCCAACCTTCTCCCCCAACACGTTTCAGCGCACGCCACAACCTTGCCAGCGTATACACATCCATCTCACACGCAACGTTCAAGCAGGAGATGTGAGACGTCCACCTCCGAATAGCGTTTATGCGAATGTCGGCCCACTCCTCGCTGTTTGCCCTGACGAAGTGCAAGTGGACATCGTCCATGTGATAAAGGCCAGAATATTCCTTCCTCAAGACATTCAACTGCTCCAGGATAACCATCGCATCCTCGACGGTATTCATGAGGTGCTCAGCGTGCACCGTTTGGCCGTACAGTAGTACCGCTGCATCCTGTACGCCGAAACCGTAGCCGTCGGGCAGCACCATAAATGCCGCGTACAGCGTTTCGGCAATGCCATCCTCTTGCCCGAGGTGCATGAAGCCGGCACGCAAAACGGCAAGCCGGTTTACTTTGCGGTCGTTCATGCCGACGGCGTTCCTGCCTTCTCTCCTCATAGCATTGATCTGAGTGTCGATTCCCTCTAATGCTTCTGCCCAGGCCGGTTTGTCTTTCGTAATACCGTCTCTCCCCTTTAGCGTCGAGCCCCAGCACCTTCCCACGAACGCCACATCCATCGCCAAATAGTCGCAGCGCTCGAGGATGGTATGTGCCTCGTCCGGAAGAGGCTGGTTCTGCTGAAGGCCGGCCGCACCCCGCAAGAGGTTCTCCGCCTCCTTCAGCGGCAGCTTGTCCACCCTCACCTTCTCGTCGTAACCCACTGAATCGTGCCGAGTCGTCACGAGCACCCACAGGCCCGTTTCCCGAAGCTTGTCGACGACTGCTGCCTCCCACACGTCGTCTACCACCACCAGGCAGCGCAGTCCCCGTTTGCCTCCTTTTCCCTCCGCGACTAACCTCTTAATGTAGCTGGTCATGTCGCCGTTGGTGGTCGAAGGGTCATCGACAGAATTATCTAAGACCTCTCCATACAGCTTTTGCGCCAGTGTGCGCATCAAGGGCGGTAGACGGTTCGCGGCGCCCCTACCCTTGCCAACTCGCAACCATAGCACACCATCGGGGAAGAACGCCTGCACGCGACCCGAGCGAGCACGCGCCTGGATATAATTTCCGCCTTCCTGGGGGTGGTAAATACCGCGCCACAGGTCGACGAAACTGGCGGCAGCAGTAGTCTTACCCGACCCACTCCCACCCACCAAGGCAATCACTCTGGGATCTCCGCCGCGGCTGAGGCCCTCCAAGACACAGTCCATCACCTCATTGCGCATGGTAAGCCACGACTGGCAAACCGGGACTCCTTTAGGCGCGGGTTTCCTTGTCGGTCCCACCATCAGGCGATCCTGGAAGAACAATACATACGGCAGGAGGAATGGACCCGCAAGGTTGGAGTTCATCAATATGTGTGTCAGTGGCGTAGCTCAATCGCTCTGACATGTATCGTAGATACGACGCTTTGAATCAAGTCGTAGGTACGATACGTTTTGTGGCACTCACCATCATCTGTACCGTGGCCTCAACCTGATCGGAGGTGTGCACTCCAGCCGTCAAACCGATGATTGGGAGAAGTAGGTCGATTCGTTCGCGCAGGTTCTGGATGAGGTCACCGCGTTTTAGGGAAGATGGTGTGCTTAAATCGCTCATGCCGTGGCCACAGTACTCGGCTACTTCGCTCAGCTCCTCGATACACTCTTGCAGGGGGGAGACGTCGAAGCCCGAGTAAGTGGCATGGTACTTATCGATCACTTGCCCCGTAGCTACGCCGCAAAGCTTGTGCAACCCCTTCAGCTCTTCTTGGTGGTGTACAGCCTTATCCACCACATCCTTGGCTTGCTTCAGCGAATTGAACAGCGGGGAGACGAACGGAATGTCCGCACAAGCCTGGGTGCCCTCCGATGCCAAACTCTCTGCCACCGTTGCTATTCCGAACGTTATGTTCTCAGGTACAACGGCACTATTATCGCCCCTGTCATCCCTCGGGGCTCTTGTCGCTGTCATAACCTAGTGGTAAACGTACAACAGAGGGAGGGTATACACGAAGGGCGACCCCGGTTAATGATGCGGGAGGAATATTACGATAGTGGCAGCCAGAGGGGCTGTCTCACACAATGAACGTAGCCCACTATTCCTCGGCAGGGTCAATCTGTACCGGGCACACGGTCAAGAAAGTGAGTCCTCAAAGCTTGCGATGGGGCCGACCCTAAAACACCTACGTCAAGGAATAACAACCGTGCTAGGAGACCTGCCAGTCGAAGGCAATGTTTTTTTTTCCACGCGAAATAACCGAGATCATGAGCACCATTTCATTATTAATTGCTATATTGTGTAACACAACAGTAGCCGGCAGCCTGTCCAGTCACTTATCAGTAACATAGTCGCCTCTATCGAGTAGGTCACAGCAGCATCAGGTGCGACGGCCGTACAAGTAATGCGGTATGTCACCAGGCATGCAGCAACCAGATGAATATTTGAGAAAATCGGGAACCACCCAAAACACTGCCGGCGAATGAGGGTCACGAACCTTCGGGTCTGCCTTTTCGTTTGCAAGGCTACGTGTTTTGATTGAATTTCAGCGACTATGCCCCTCGCGCTCCTTTTATGCTTCTCATCCTGCCCATCATTAGGATACGACCGATATTCAATGTAATTGACCTTGAAGTGCCATGCCTTTCATCATTGTTTGGAATTTGAAGCTCGCGCAGCAACCAGTGGGTCAACCCTGACTGCCAGTGCTTGCCTCCCACGGGCTATCTAGCGTAAATCAGCAGCCCCACCAAACGCCTCATGCGGAGATCCCGCTAGTAGGTTATGAGCCTCCGAATAGCTTAAAGACTTCAAAGCTGCTAGCCACCAGGTGCATCGAGTGAAGACTACCTGGAGCCCGAGCGACTGCTTCCGCTGTGAGCTTCGCCACAGAGCTGCTGAGATCGCTATCTGAAGCTGCTGCTGCAAACTAGTGGTATTATGTCTGCTATTAATAGCTGCACATTTTGGGCTGAGCCCTGAAATTTGAGTCAACCTAGGAACATAGTGTTTGAGCCCGTCACGATCTGGTTCCATAGTACTGCTGCTGCACTGTCGCTTCTACTGTAGCCGAAACAGGTGTGGGTAAAATCCGCGTTCGCTTGCACGGAGGCTCTTCGAATCGATCACGGGTACGTAGAATAGATTTGCCGGATTTTCCGGTAGACGAAGTAACTTTCTCCGTAGATCCAGCAACCGACAAGTCGCTGTTTAGTGTAAAGGCAATTGGGCACGTCTATATCGGGGTATGGGGTTTGGGGTCAGATGGGCGCCGGAAACAAAGATAGGCGCTCCTCCTGTCTCATTGTTGGGAGCAGACCTCACGAGTAGGTTAGCAAGACCAAGCCGAGCGCAAGTTGGGGTTCTTGCTGAAAATGTTAGCAGATTAAGGTAGTCGCCTGGTTGGTCGACCCACCCAGAAGTCTGTGCCTCTTCCTTCCACCCGCCCACCCGCCCGCCCCACATTTTTGGGTTTTTGGCGGGGGGGGGGGGGGGGGGGGTACTCATTTCATGCATAGCCGTAGTCGTATGGGCATTGACCCTCGCATCCCTACAATGCCGGGAGGAAGCATATCGGGTTTTCACCGACCAGACAGACATCGCGTGCACCAAGCGCGAAGCACCGTGAGGTAATCGGCGAGTCGCATGAAGGGCGAGCTGCATCCTACTAAGAACCCCTTGTCAGACGGACTTCCGCACCTTGTGCGGTTTTCTTGCATATAGATGACAGCTTCGAATGGATTTATTTGTTATCCGGTGTGGCCACTTCCAGAGACAGCAATTGGGATACTATGTAACTGCCTCGTGGTTGCCTTACCATACGCACACTACGTGATATCATCCTCCTTGCGCGCGGGGGGGGGGGGCGCTAGGTAGCCGGGGTTCCGTTAAATGTTTAGGCTGCGGTGGGTGCCTGTGGCCAAGGGGTAGCTCTCTCTCTCCCAAGACCCAGAAAAAAAATAATGGCAATGCAGTTCGGAAGATATCCAATAAAACGCTGCTGCTACTTACATACGAGAGGAAAGACCTGCTGATGTACGGGAGATTTCTACTTGGGTGGGCTATTACGGAACAAGACGAGGGTGGAATCACTGGGCGTGGAACGGTTATGCCAACAACAGCCTTATATGGCCCTACCTCCATCATCATGGCCAGGCAGGGCTTTATTACACGAGCGGCTGCGCCGTGCCTACTAATGCCCGCAGGAAAAGCAACAAGCCCTCCAACAGAAAAATACTACAGTAGATCAGGAGGTGACGCTGGGCCTAAGTAGTACACTGTGTACTGTGCACTAGACACTCGCGTAGAACGACGTCGAATGTTATTATACGTACAAAGAGCTCCGCTCACAGACAGGCAGAGCGCAAGCAGCGACTTCGACCACGGCTTTCAACGTTAGCTTGCAAAACTGTACATGCCAGCGGATCACAACCTTTGGGCCGCTGGAGTATCGTATCAATGCGGGATCGCTGGGAAGACAATTTGTGGGATCGCTTCAAAACGTGTTCTCTTGGAGTTGCCGGAAAGAGATATTTCGGCATCGCTACAACACTGCTCGGTACGACTACAGAAGCTTCAGGAATAGCCGCAACAGCAACGTAGGGTCGCCGGCGAGATACATTTTTGGATCGGGCCATAGTATCACAATTTGGGATTGCCGGGGGACACCGGTTTCAGGAGTTGCTGCGTCATCATCGACCGTTTAGGGCTGGTGGAACACCTCTGCTGGGGTCGCTATCATCAATCTCTTAGGGCTGTTGACAATCGATTTTGGGATCTGTGGTCGCCAAGGGACATCCTGCGTGCATCCCCGGGGTTTCCAGGTAGATTGATGTATCGATCTTATGGGGTATACCAGGGGATATCCTGGATGCATTGCTGGGGTTTCCTAAAGTGGATGGATACATGGATATTGCGGGGTATAACGATTTGCTTGGGCTGCTGTAGATTCACTACTCGCTCTCTCTGCTGGGGGACTCAGCTTGGGGGGGACTCCTTTGGTGGGAGGGGGGGAGTACGCTATCTCTCCTGCCTTGGGTATTACACAGCTTTCTTCCATATTTTGCTCAGGTCAGCAGGGGGTGACCATCGTCTGGCTTGGGTGTTTGAGCGATGCTCACCCTGAGCCGTGTCCGGTCATAGCCGACCATAGATCGCTGGACATAATCACCGTTTAGGGCTACTGGAGCATCGCTTCTGGGGTCGCTGAACGTCATCATTATCAAGGGCAGCGCCGCAACATCGCTTCTGGGGTCGTTGAACGTCATCGTCGTTAGGCCCAGGGCAATAATACTGTATGTGGTCGTTGCACCATTATCATGCGGTTCTTGGGTATCGTTCAAATGACCGAATGGTACACCAGGTACAGGGCATCGAGTATCACGCGTATACATACGTAAAACGATCGACTCGCCTCGCCGGCAGCCTAACGCACGCAAATGACCTGCAAACACCAATCTCCCACTACATCGTTGGTTAATGCCTACCCTGGTATCCAACACCGTGTGGAAAGTTAAGAGCATGGTGAGTAACTAAACACAGCAGCGCAAGGCAAGCGAGTCGACAAGCGTTGCAGATGAAGGCTACGGCAGGGGGGTCATTTTTAAGGCTCGCGCGAGTGGCTAGCCTAATTGTTTGCAAGTTATAATGTTTTATGCTTTCAGATGTCGCGATAGGCACCGACACAGAATAGTTTGTTTGCCCCGCGCCAACAAAACATATACGAAGACTATTTTTGAACGAGGTACAGACCCACTTGCGTGAGTATTCTGTGGCCGGCCCCTGGTCAGAGCGAAAGCGTGAAGACCGCAGTAAAGTGAGTTAATATGCGGCATGGCATTGCCCTCCGCCAAGTATAGTTGTTATGGTACTATACTTACGGTGCACCAATGCCTTTATTGCCTCGGCTAATCGGAAATCCAGAAGCATCGATAAACAAAAAAAGAGAGGTCACCACAGTGTAGAATTGAGACGTTTTCTGGAATATTACTTCCGCTGTATAAGCTTGAGGTATACCAGGTACGTGATAAGCGGGGAAGGGGGGGGTGTGTGAAGAAAGCTATCGACTACCCACACGCGAGCCCCCCCTCCCACCCCCATCCGTTAACCCGCCTGTTCGGCCATTTCCCTTTGGTAGGTGCAGTAGAGGGTAAGAGGGAAAAGAAATACCGGGCAAGAACCGGATCACATTATTTGACGCCAGTCCTTGCTTGTTTCATGGGCGGTTCACGAGATTGCTCATGGGCAACCCATGGGAAACCCATTGGCAACCCATGGACAACCCATGGGCAACCCATGGATGACCCATGGGCAACCCATGGACAACCCATGGGTGGCCCATGCACATCCAGTTAGACTCCTGTACGTACCAACTGTCTATTTGATACCAGCGCACATGGTACACGTACCTGCTATTATTGTTTCTCGAACAGTACGGACGACCGATTTTAACAACACCTGGTACGGCACAGTTGTAGTTCTCGCGGTAGTGCTCTTTGTGTGAATTCCACTGACCTTTGTGGCCTCAAGGTATAGATGGGCTACCCGGTCACCCATGCTGGCGGGTTGCCCATGGTTGCGCATGGATTTTCTATGGGTTTCCCATGGGTTAGTACTCTGAAATCAGGGGCAGCTCATGGGCAAACCATGGGCAACCCATGGGCAACCCATGGGAAACCCATGGCAGCCACTTCAAGCCCATGGGTACCCCCCCCATGGGCGGCGCATGGGAGGTCCAAGGGTTATAGTATACCGTAGCCCATGGGCAATCCATGGTTCTCCCATGGGTTTGTAGTAATAGGTCCTGGCCAGTTGATAAGTAGCCCATGAGCAGCTCCTGGTTCGCCGACGGGTCACTCATGATATCACTATTATAAATATAAGACAAATTATGTAGTTTCACGCATGTTTCAATACACTGTTTGTCTTTTAAACGAGGCGGGTTAGAGTATCGCCCCATGGGTTTCTCTCGGGTAGCCCATGGGTCGCCCATGGGTTGGTCATGGGTTTGTAGTACTAGCCTATGGGTTGCCCATGGGTTGGTCGTCGTTTGCAGTATTAACCCATGGGTATTCTGTGGACCGCCCATGCACTCATGGGCCGCCCATGGGTTGCCCGCGGGTGGAGCATGGGTATCCTATGGGTTAGTATGCAATAGCCCATAGGTACACCATGAGTCGCCCATGGGTTGGTCACGGACTGTTGCATACGAGCCCATGACTGCCCATGAGTCACCCATGAATCAGCCATGGCTCACCCATCATGGGTTGGTTGTGTGTTTTTAGGGTCGCCCATGGGTAGCGTATGACCACCCCTCGGGGGATCCCGTGGGCCGCCCATGGGTCGCACATGGGTGGCCCATGGAACCCAAGGGGTACCCACGGGCTATTGCATACTGGCACATGGTCCTCCCATAGGTTAGTATGCAATAGCCCATGGGTAGCCCATGGTCTGCCCATGAATTAGGCATGGACTTGTAGGGTCACTTATGGTTGGCTTGTAGGGTTGTTTATGGTTTACGCATGACCGTACCGTCGTGGATCCCATAAGCCGCCCATGGGTCGCACAAGGTCGGCCCATGGAACCCATTGTGTACCCATGGGCTATTGCATACTACAGTAACCCATGGGTTGGTCTTGGGATTGTAGGGTCACCCATGGGTTGTGCATTGCCATCTCATGGGGGATCCAATGGGTCGCCGATGAGTTGCGCATGCGCGGCCCACAGGACCCACGGTGTATCCATTGGCTATCATATTGCATACTAACCGAGTCATCCCACGGTAGGGGTGTAGCAATATGCCCCTGAGCTTCTGGCAGGAGGAGCTCAATATCTCACCCGACACA
>JBBMKB010066666.1:0-15097 GCA_037833945.1 Alaria marginata
GTCTTGAGGACGATGGCGTCGGTGCCTTTCTTGGCGCCTTGGCGGATGGTGGCGGCTGAATTGTAGATCCACGCCCAACCGTTGACAGAGAACGATGGTCGAAGCTGGAAGGTGCCCATGAGGGGGGCGTTGCGGCGGTTAAGACGGGATACGTAGATGGCGTGTGGTTCCCGTACGGCGCGGTAGGCGTGTTTTTGGCGGGCGGTGGCGAGGTTGACGTAAGCTAGTTGGTCCCGGTTGAGGCTCTGGTGTCCGCCGATGTTGGGGGGGTCAAAGACGGTAAGAGGGAGGCGGGGAGGGCGGCTTATGTGTACTTCGTTGGGGGCAAGTCCGAGTCCGGTAGCTGCGCTGATGGAGTTGTTGTAAGCACTCTCGACGTGTGGGAGTTGTATATCCTAATCGGTTTGTTGTTCGTCTCCGACCATGGCGAGCATGAGGGCCATAGTGTGGTTGACGCGTTCGACGCCGCCGTTGGTGCACGGATGGTAGGAGCTTGTAGCAATTTTGTTGGTGCCTAGGCGGTGGTAGAGGGCGAGGGAGAGTTTGGAGCAAAATTGAAGTCCATAGTCAGAAAGAAGGGTGACCGTGCATCCCCAGAGAGGGATGTACCGGTCGACGAGGATGTCGGCCGTGCCGGAAGCGGTGAACTCAGCTTCAGTAGTGGCGTACATGTCGGCGCGCCTGCTGAACCGGTCGGTGAAAAGGAGGATGTAGGCGTTGCCCCGGGGCGTCAGAGGTAGAGGGCCGAAGTAGTCGACGCTGACGAGGATGCCCGGGCCGTTGGGTAACGGTAAGGAGAGGGTTGGCCAGCGTATTGTTTGGCGCGAGGTCTTGCGCGCCTGGCACTTGAGGCAGCGGCGAAGCCACCAGCGGGTGGAGATGTCCATGCCGATCCACCAGTAGAAACGCATGAGCATGCTGAGTGTCCGAGAAACGCCCATATGGCAGGAGGTGGTGGAGTGGCATATGTGCAAGACTCACGGGCGCATCAACATTGGAACGTAGACGCGGGGGGGTGGAGCAAGGAGCGGGGGTGGTGGGGCGCAGGCACGGCGTGTGGAGGCCGTGTGTGGTCGGTGGACGAGGAAAACGGTGTTGTCGTTGGTTGTATGTAGCTGGCCTTTTGAGGCGAGGGTTAGGACCTCCGCAAGGGTGGGGCGGCGGGTAGAGGGGGTGTAGTCCAAGAGGTCGTCCGGTGGTGGCGAAGGTGAACCCAGTGAAAGGAACCGGAGGGTGGCGGAGCAGGTGGGCTCAGCGCGTTGCTCGCGCGCCCAGTCGGTGTAGGTGTAGTGCTCGACACAGGAACGGAGATGAGGGTCGTCGTGAGGTTCGACAACGGGTTCCGGCAGTTGAGGTGTTGCTTGCAGAGCTGGGGGGGGCGGGGGAAGTGGCCTGAGAACGGGGGTCTGCGATGGTGCGGGGAGTTCTGTGGCGGTAACTGGCTTGGGTCTCTCGTTGGCTTTCGCCGCTGCAAAGTTCTCCTGGAGCCGGATCCTCATTAACCGTCGGCCGATCACGATCATAACCGCATACGGGCCTGTGGGTTGCGGAGAATCGAAAATAAATAGCGGGGAACGGACGAATAAGGTGACGCCAGGCGCAGACAAATCGGTTACTAAAGGGAGTAGGTGCATCGGTATAAAAAAGCAAATTACCCTACCTTCCAGCGTTGTCAAATATACATATGTGCTCCCTGGAAATCAAATACCTAAGCTTGATATACTTCAAAAACAACTCACCCGCTGTCCGGTCGGCCTTCGTGTGATTCACCACCATTCCAAGTACGCTCTTCACCAGCGTGTTTGAATTTTTGCCGACGGGTGGCAGGACAAACACCAGCTTCCCTCGTTTTCTATGAGCTTTACACGCCAGGAATCCAAGCGAGTCCTGCGGCCGAAGATGTGCTGCCGTGAGCGAATCCAGGATGTGGAGGGCGCAGCCAAACATTTCCAAGTCTTGGGCGGAGACTCCCGCGCCCGAGAGTACGTTGATGACCTCGTCGATTCGCTCTTCGTACTCCGCGGGATACAAGTGGTCCTCGTTTTCACGCTTCCCGAGCAACTTGCCACCTTTGTCATTTAGAACTTCCGTGCACATTGCAACCACTTCCTTCTGGCGGTCGACATCACCAATCTTGTCCATAATCGGCCTGATCCCATTCTTTTTCACAAGGTCTCCCATCCTATCTACTTTGTTATTCCATTCCTGGACGTCGAAGAGCCCCCCCTTGTCCTTCTTGCTTCCGTTACCTAGTCTGGATAGACTGTTCTCGTGAGCATTGGCTTCGTTCCTCTTGTCGCTGGCCACCGGCTCATATCCATCCACCAGTGTTCGAAACACCCCCCAGTCTTGATCCTTGGTGTTACTTAACTCGAGCGCGCTCTTGACAAAGTGTCGGTGCCTCCGTGTCGGCGAGACCTTTGAACTATTTTCGCTTGTGGGCACGATGTCACCCCAGCTCTCCGGCCTAGTAAAATCGAGAAGCCTGTAGAGAGGGCAGTGTGAAAGCCACTTGTAGCACCCCGTCCGAGCATCACCAACCCTGGCCCTTGCCAGCGTCGCCCGGGTACCCAAGCCACATTTGACCGCGTCTTCAAGCTTGGTGGTGCAACGCGTGTTCTTGGTTTCATAGCTTTCGAGCTCGACCCCCTCCGGAAGCTCGCCACCATCTACTTCCCCCACAGAAATAGGAGCCAGGCACGATTCCAGGCTTGTGGGGCGGCCCAGCTTCCAGGACGATTGCGCTCCTCGAACAAAATGGTCGACAAACACCATGTGTCGCGTATGGAATGTACGTTCCTCCTCAATGAACCCAAGTGTTGTAGTTTCATCGAACCGATCTAGCCCAAGCAACTTGAAGAACGACTTATCCTTCCCCAATTCTTCCAACAAGCCCTCGTCCGATTCGCCGAGGAGACCCAGCTCGTATTTGCTCATCGTGTCGGTAGCACGCGACTCCCGAATGCCTTCCAAGGCCCGCTTCCGAAGGCGTACTATATATTTCTTCGTATCCGGCGGAAGGCTTGTCGTTTCACGCCTTCTCTTTACCTTGAGGTCGTCTTCGATGACGTACTTGCGGACCTGGACGTTTACCATACTGAAGACGCCGCGAAGAAACAGACCCGCCCGCTGCGCGTTCTGAAGTGGGGAAACGACACCATCGTTGCCTCCGTGACGTTCCGCCCGGCAAAGAACGTCTAGTGTGCTGAACACCTCTCTTGGACCACCACCACTCCAGCGAATTTTGAATCAATTCCTGCCATCTTCTTTGCCGACTTCAAAGCCCACGACTTCTCTTCTCTTTCCACCGCGTGCAACCAAGGTCCCTTTTTCATTGCCTGTCTTGCCCTTTCGCCCTCTACACCTGACTTTGATGCCGTACAGCCGATAGTCTGACTTCTCGAGCTTTTCCAAGGCAGCCTGAAAATCCGGACCATTCGACCCCTCGTCTAGCAAAGCCTTCGTGACGCCAAGGAGTGTCAGGCTTCTCTTCTCCGGCTTCGCTACCCCACCAGCCATATCCGCTCTCTTCTCCACGGCTTGTTGAAGTTTTTGCTGTAATCGCTGCTCCACACCATCATCTCCACCCGAGTCCACAAGGAAATCATGTTTTTTAGCCGTGTTTCGTTACTTCTTGGTGACTTTCTGCGGAACCGGTGGCTGGTTGATGTTTTTAAGAGTATCCGGGCTATTGTTATAAGGCTTAGTTTGGGTAAGCAATCGGTTGTCGGCAGGATTTGTTAAGGTATTAGTGGGGTATTAGTCCGTTGGACCACTTGCAAAAGGTTAACCAATGGCGTACCCAAACTAAGCCTTATAACACTATCGACATCCATTGAAGTGTCCGATTCTACAATACTACCCGCGACCCCCGCGTCACCACTGTTCGTCTCATCATCCCCGTCCTTGCCATCGGTCGAACACTCGTTGCAGAACCACTGTGATTTTAGAAGGGTTATATTAACACGAAAAGTGGCTGATCAGATTTTGTTCAATTCTATACTTCCGTTTCAGCTAGCTGCAATATTCACGTCATTAATACACACGCTTCATTTGAGGGAAAGAGATCGTTGGAACCTACTCGCGAGAAATTAAGGCACACACCGCAGAAGAAAGATGAGGCAAATAGAAAAAGCTACAAAAAAAGGCCCTGTGCTTTGCTGTACGACCCCAGCTGACACGTCTAGTCGTACGAACGAATGCATGTATCAAAAGGTGTGGCACAAAAACGGGACGAAAACACAACACACACATTAAATGGGGGAAACGTGAAGCGGGACAAGAAAGTTCACCTCTCCGGCCGGCACGTCCTAGAGCGGGGGGTCGTTGCACTGGAGATGGCTGGCCCCCCGGCATCCGGGAGTATCGGTGACGATAATGACGTCGCCTCCGGCACGGTCGTCCAGTTCTCCACACTTCCAACACTCCCGATCATCCCCTGTCATTTGCTCCTCCCGTTTCTCTGCTTCCTCCTCTTCCCTTTCTTTGAATTCAGCATGCGCTGCCTCCGCCGCGTCCCCAAGCCCCTTCGTTCGTTCCATTTCTTTGTTGTAAAAATCTTGGTCCCACCATGTTTCCCCTTCCTTGACGTTTGATTCCCATTTCTCCACTAATTCCAACCAGTCCGCGTGGAGCAGCTTTGCCTCAAACTCGTCCCTCGCCTTTTCCCTATCGTCCCTTGCATCTACTAGTTCGTCGATGTAGTGCTCTTCTTTCCACCCACCAATCCCGCCCTTCCAGTTGCGGTAACGTGAGGACAACCTTTCCAACAAGACAGCGTAGCTTTTCTTCGCCCGACCAGCGGCGGGTGCCCCATAAGCCGGAGCTTTCTTGGATCTTTGCGGCCTTCCTCCACCGGCACCCTGGACGGAGTAGAAGAACACACGTGGTTTGTAGAAAGGCCGGGCGTCAACTGTGTGTACAGTAAATTATTATTATTATTGAAACCAAAATTTGCGGGGCGTTCCAAATCGACAAAACAACGAACACATGCACATACTACGCACCTGTCCGTCCGCTGGATCCGCTCCACCACGGAGAGCCGCAAGCCTATGCCCACCTGAACGCGACGTCCCAGTGTTGCGGGAAACCTTTTTGAGGTATCCGCGGTTGGCCCTCCTCCTCCCGTGGCGACGCCGAGCTCTGTGGCTATGCGTAGGCCTCCAACCAGACTTGTAGCGTGTTCTTAGACTAGCGCCGGCACCGGCATCTCGAGTGGCAGCGGCAGTGGTAGAGGCCGTGGTAGTGACAAAGGCAGCGGCAGCGAGGCGGAACGACAGGGTGACGGCGACCCAGCTCAAGACGACCAGTTCGACAGCGGAAGCAATCGCAATGCCGAACGTCGTGGCAAGGGCGAAAGCAGTAGCGAGATACACCGAGCTACAGATGGCCGCGGTCCGCGTAGAGGTGCTCGAATCTACAGGAGGACGGATTTCGGCGAAGATGTCGCCGAGGATCGCCAAATTCTTGTTGAAAATCTCGCGGCGCATGCCGCCAGGTTTCCCGGGGCGATAACGCCTGCCATGTACCAGTCTGCACGCGTGCCACTTTTCCGGAGCGATGATCGTCGGTCCACCGCCTCCACCGGCGTCGCTGTCGTCCTCGCCGCCACCGCTGTCGCTGCTGCTGTTGGCTACCACACAAGCTTCGTCATCCGCCCTTTCCGGCATTGCAACCACATAGGCCTGCCGCTTTGAAAGGAGGGTGGACACGAGACGGAAACGGACAAAGCCAGGAAAATGGATCAGGTTTCGAAACGTGAAGACAACAATAAGAAACAAAAGCACAAGAAAATAACTACCACATTCGCGCGCACTTTAATATCTTACCGTGCATGTCTGGAGCGCTCCTCCAATGATGAAGTGGTAGACCGAGGTGGCCATTTCCCTTGCCCTGTCGCAAAAGATGGCCATTGCCGTCGTGGCGCCGTGGGCGAATATGGTAGCGACGGACTTGACCTTGAGCACCGAAAGAACCGTGGCTACCACCAGAAGCAACAGAGGCAGGAGGGGCACGCATGTCACCACCCCCAGTGATGCCTCATCCGCAACGCCCTCGATGTCACCCGCAGATTCACGAGACGTGGCCTCGACGTCGCGCACCGCTTCGCGGGAGTCGCAGTGCCTCGTGGCGGCATCTCGTGCTGTAGAAATATTTTGAGGCTACAGCAGTTGATGCTTTGTGTGCGGTACTGCTGTAAATTTTGGTACTCCTCTCCTTCGACATGGGAGAAAAAATGGGCGCTTGGTTGAAGGAACGAATTGTGGGACGTCAGTGACCATTCCAAAAACTCCGGTCGTGGTAACGTTGGCACAGCATCATAGGAATATATCATGATCTAGTGGTGTCCACCAGCATCGGTGAATCTTTGCTACCAAATCTCTTCATGTGGTTACAGTACTCTATTCTAGTCCACGATAATTAATTGTGCTTGTTGTCAAGGTGCGGGCAGATTTGCCGCAAAATGTGTCCGTCCGCACGTGCGCACGTGCTGAACACCCCCTGTTGTATGTCCCGCAGTAGCTGCGCGGCGCGTGTTTTGAAGTCAAGAACCACAGGGTTCAGCTCCACCACGCATCCGCCGTTGTGGCAAATCAAACGTGTTATCAGGTGAGAGTCACAAGAGAAACGTTTGGGCGTTTTACCCAAACTAGACCTTGCGAGAGAGGACGCATACGTCACAGCTTCGCCTGAAAAATGCCTCTTTTTCCACCCCACTAGTCATTTTCAGCCTGAAGTCATTTTTCTTTTGTGCCGCTCATGTGGGCCCTGTGAATTTTTGTAGAGAGTGTTGCGGTAGGATGTCTTCTGCTCTCATTTTGAGGTGATGATAACGACGCCAAAGCACCTCGTGGTAACGCTTCGTAGCGTATTTCAAGTTCAACTACAGCATTTGAGGCAGAATCCCGTAATACCGATATTGACCCTGATACCCACCAAGAGCAGTGTGGACAGTCGAAAACAAACGGCACACCCGAGACGTACATGTGTGCACACGGGCAGGAAAACCAAGAAAATCCACTCATCGTGCGGTGCTCACAGCAGCATAGTGTGGCCAGATCCCGGCAGAGGCAAAGGAGTCAGATCGTGTGTTTCAACATTTGTCCACAGTTTTGTCATGTATCAACATCCTCCCGTGCTAACGTTGAGAGACAGGTAGTGTGCACCAACAAATTCATAACGGCAGTGCCGACGGTTAGTGTCATGTAGGTCACCGGTTCAAAATATGCATGGCTTCCGCAGCTTTCAAGCTCTTCTCTTCTTGCTGTCCGGAATGGTGTGGACTATTTATTATTGCTTGTGCTCCAAGTGTGCTCCGACAAGAAATACAAGTTACGCCGGCGATTCTGAATCTCGTTGCACAAGGAAATAACCAGCTGGAAATAACACCGGGGCTACTTACTCCCTGGGATACACGCGATCAGTTCGACCTGAGTCGGCAAACTGGTCCCGATGCGCGGTGACGCACGCACGATGGGGCTGGACTTCATTTGATTAACGTTTTTTTGAAGCCCTTGGTTGTTTCGATCTGTGCCGACGAGTTTCGCACGAGGTCGACAAACGCTCGAATAAACAGGCATATAAATGAAATCCAACCTACAGGAGCGAAAACCACGGGAGACATTTTTGTGTATATATCGCGACTCAATATATTGAGTTTGAAGCCTTGCGACGGCGGAAATGGCTGTTTTCACTTCCTTGCTCCTTATTGCAATACTTGTGTCATCCGGTCGCGCAGACTCGAGTCTTCAAAGCCGCACCAAGGCGAAGGAACATGGGGAATTTGTGTGTATCTCTCGATGCGGCGGCCTCGAGATTGGAAGTCGGAGGCGACGAGAACATTGCAGAAGATGGGCATATTCCGGTTTCTCCTGTACCCCGAGAAGATGGACATTTCAGCATTGTGGAAGCGAAACAGGAGCACGGCGACACAGAACTTCTGGCTGAATCTAGAATGGGAAATCATCCAACGTCAAACAACCTGGATGCAGCGGTAGGTCTAAAGGCTGTGTCGAACCGGAGAGAAGAAGCATTTGGTTGTGTCTACGGCGGGGTACCGAAAACGTTGGGAAGTCGCGTCCTCGGGATGGTGGCAGGTCGCGCCGGTATGAAGATCGAAGTCCAACCACCTCCGAATAGAGTAAGAGATGTACACTTGACTGGGGAAGAAGGCCTGGACCTGGTGATGGCGTTGTCTTACCGGCCCGGGTTACAGGCGTTAACCTACAACGTGTGCGGTGCGAATTCGGTGGCGCCCTATCTACCCAGAGACCCTTCGGTAGTTGAGAGCTTCGCAGCAAAACTTAGCCAGGGTTTCATACAGGATTGGAGCCGACGCAGCGCCCTTGCTCGAAAGGAGCTAGGGTTTGAGGCTGGTCACCGTGAAAACCTGCCCCCGGGCGCTGAGGGTTCTCTCTGGAGCTTGTTGCTTGCAAGCGGTGAAGCCCTGGGGGGGGCCTACTCTGACCTTTGCGTCATCGCTCTCATGGACTGCACAGAGCTGACTTTCGTGGAGGAGGGAGTTGGCACCTGCACTGCTGGGCTTTTGCCTTTGGGATTGCTTCTAGCGACTCTGAGCGCCCTAACGACAAAGGCAGGTGGACGTTGGGTTGCGCTTACGACCAGGTGTTATTGCAGTGCTCTCATACAACGTTACGCCTGCGTTTCCTTAGCACCAACGCATCTCGAGTTCAAATTCGTTGAGGGAGAGACGAGCATGCAGAGCTGGGGAGGAGCGGGCAACCTGTTCTGGAAGGTGGCTGGATTTTTGTTCAAGATGCCCGTGTCCTTTCGACACCTTCGTCGCGAGGCCCACACCTTGGGGCCGGTGTGCGATACTAGGACGACTCTTCCAACAGTAAATGACTCCATGGAGGCTCTGCTGTGGCGACGAGGCCCATTTATTGTCGGCGGGGTAGACGATCTTCCACGACTGTTGGATCTGGCACCACTGCGCAAACTTTCGACAAAGGTAGCCTCAGCGGAGATGACGATTTCTGGGGACGGAGCGCGAGTGTTGTTTGACGCTATCCTTCCTCCCGATCCAGACGTTCCGCCAATGCCTCCGTCTTGGTGGAATCCTTTCACCGCGGCCACGTGAAGCAGCGCACCGTCTACACGACACTTTTGACGGTAGTCAATCTTCGCTTCAAGGTCTGCGCCGGCCTTGATCAGAGCCTTGCTGACGGCCAGGTGCTTGTTGAAAACCGACAGGTGCAGAGCAGTCGCACCATCATTGTCCACCACCGACACTCTGGCCCCCAATCTCACAAGGACCCTTGCAATCCGCAGGTATCCCTCCTCGGCGGCCACCATGAGAGGGGTCCGACCCGCATCACCACAGCCTCCGTCGATGTCGACCGGCCCGTCCGAAAACACAGCAACCGTACGCTCGACGGAATCCCGGGCTGCGGCATCGTACAGTTTGCTCAGAGTTGATGGCATGTTGGAAGTTAAAACAAAAGCTCCAAGGGTTGACTTTTGGTTGTGTTGTGACTAGTGGTTTCACTTCTTGCGTTTTCTGTAAATAGTGGCAACACCCCTAACGCCTCCTCTTCTTTCCCGCTGTAGAGCCCGAGGAAGGTTCTTCTTGGCTACCTCAGCCTTTGTTTTTTTGGCTGAGACAAGAGCCTTGCCTGCACATTTTACTTTCTTTGTGGCTCTGGTCGCGTTAGTTTGCAAGGTGTCTGCCTTGCGCTTTGCGGCCTAAGCGGCCGTTGACTTCTTTGTCGCCGTGGACCGGGCTGTTTTTGCACTTTTCTTTGCCGCAGGTTTAGAAGGCGACTTCGCCCTGCGCTTGGTACCCCTCGCCCGACTCTTCCTTTCAGCCGAGGCAGCTTCCTTCTTCAGCACCCTTGCCCGCACGGCTGCCGCAACGGCTCGCTTGATGACGACGGCCGCCTTGCGCTTCGCGTCCTTCAGAGCCTTTTCCTTAGCGGCAACGTCGGCGGTGGCCTCCTTGTTAGCCTTTTCTTTCGCAGCTAGGGCCAAGTCAGCTTTTTCGGCTCCCATGAGCGCGAGTGTCTCGAGGATGCTGTTTTTTTTTCAGGAGTTTTACCACACCGCTTCTCACTCCCTTGCCATCTTTTTTTCAGGTTTTTGTAGAAATGTCTGCATATAATTTTATGGTACTCTGCTTTCTATTTTTTTAGAGGTATATTTTCACCTGCGATATCGATCAGTCTTCTCATCAGCTGCGGCTTGAAACTGTGGTTGTAGTACTTGAAAGCTTCTCTGACGGAGCCGGAACTCACCTTTGTTTGTGCGCGCGTAGAAAAAGGAGCCATGGGTTTGGCTTGGAACACTTCTTGTTTTTAGATTGGTAGCATTTGACCTTTCCCTTACATACCACCATCTGATCCATTGCTTTGTGTAAATAAAATAAAGCTGATTTTACACGCGTAGAAAAATAAACCTGATTTCTTGCAACAGGAAAACAAGGACACGGCACCAGCAGCAGGTAGCGGCGGCAACCAGAGCGAGGTGTGCTCACCGATATTTGGTGTGTTAGAATTTTTAACGCATTTGAACGACGTTGATTTTTGCGCTGTTGGTTGTCCGCCAAATAAAATATGCCCCGTGGCCGACGCGAATCTCGGCTGTCATCGGTATTCTGGGCTGACGCTGTACCTCAAAACACTACCACGACCGAGATTCGACAGGCGCTAGGTGCTATGCTCCGGACGATAAAATCGCTCCAGGCCATTCGATGTTCACCAAAAATATGTAGTTTCTTTGAGAGAGGGAGGTATCACCAGCATTTGGCCGCCCGAAACCACCTAACTTCCTGGTCAGGAAAAATGGTTTAGGTGGAGCTGGTGTTGAGGCCGGATGTGGAGGAGGGCAACGGCGACGCTGATACTGTTGTCGGAGGGGGCGAGGGACTTTTCGGCCAAACAAAAGCCGGGCACGAGCAGGAGGGGACGCGAAGTAGAAAGAAGGCATGTGAAGAGCGCCGAAGCTCACAACATAGTCGAAGGGGCCAATGTCGGGGCCCAGGTTGCCGCCTACGCCGCCGCCGACTCTGCGGTGGACCATGAAGCCCAATTCGAGTGAACAGATAACTGTTGCGAGTGGAGGCTCAACCTCAACCTCAACCTCAACCCGTTCAACATTCGGGAGGCCTGCGGTTTGAAGCGCAGTATACCAAAATGTTTATGCGGTCTGACCACTGGAATTTTCAAACTCATGTTCACCTCGTCGTGTTCCTCGATTTTCTCGAGAGCCAGCGTGCCCGCACTCTTGTCCGGACGTAGGAGACCGCACCAGGCAGAGAAGAAGGCGTCGTCGGGCTCTTCCGCTCAATGAAATCGCTTTGTCGCTGGGCGAATGGGACCGCCTTGTGAGCAACAGCAGGAGTAGAGAGGGCGGACAACAGACGCGTGCTTGATTTCAAGTGAGATGGAAAGTTCGTTCAAATATTTTCGGACAACACTGGGCGCATGTGGAGCGCTCTCTTCGTTGGTTACTGGCAGAATGGCCTTAAAAAAAGACATCGCAATGAGCAAGGACGAAGCGGAAGTCTCATCATACCGCGAGAGCGTTAGTTCGAAACTTGGAGAATTGAAGGAAATTGTGCTGGACGTAGAAGATGTTCCAGCGCTCACAAACATGGAATTCCATCTGAGCAAGGTGTACGAGAGCATGAAAGAAGTTCTGGGTGGTCACCTACAGAAAAGAGTAGCCGTTGAAGCTTAAACGCGATCCCACAAGCGCGATGTTTCTGTATCAGGAGACACGAGGGCGGGCAAGCCTAAAATTGTCGAGAACCGATACTCCGTACCGGACGACATATTTGCCGAATTTGAGTACAAGCCTTGAGGTTACGTGTGAAGGTTGTTGATCATCTTCAGTGAAGTCGTACAGGAGTTGGTGTCAATGCGTTTCAGCTGCTGACGTTTTTGGAGCTTGTGAGCTTGAACCCTGTTGCCTATATGCAAGCTGTGCATCATCAGCCGATGCCTGGTGTCATGAAAGAGAGGCAGCGCTATCAACGACACGCCGCCAGAGAAGGGAGCAGGATGTGGTGAAGGGCAAAGAGGAGGAGGCGACCATTTAATTGTACTGATCAAAAGCTAAACGCAAAATCCAAAATGTATTACGTCTCCGGCCGTCGGTCCCTCTACTCCCTGAGGCATAAGGAAGGCCAACACAAAACGTGAAGCATCAATGCAAAATGTTCAAATGTCGATCTCATGTAAACACAGGCGCTTCAACCTTCGGTCCTCCCTGAGGTGTGAGGTATAGGCAAAGCCGACGCAAAACCATCGCAAACTCAACGCAGAACAAATGCAAAACAAGAAAATCACTGCAACCAGGAGCATGGTCCCCGATGCTTGTATGCAGTACCGCAAGAGAAACTAGACACACTGGCAACCGTTTCTCGTGCTTCCGATTTTGTGGCAGCTATTGCAATCCGATGCCATGATTGCAGGTAAAACGCGGCCACGTATCTCAAACTCAAAATGTAAATCAAGATATTCAGCATGTGTAACCAAATCCGCATCACCTTGGGAAAACGCGGTAGATCATCTGTGAACTACAGTATATCGAAATATGAACCCAATCCAAAATGAAACCAACGGTGAAAACGTGGCAAAATCAGCGTGTATCAACGAAAGCTCATCACAAAGTCGCGGTCTAACCCTCTCAGGAAGGAAGTGCGATGTCTTCCACTATTCGTACAATCTACCTTACACAAACATGAAGCAACTGGGAGCTTAGCACACCCATCTCTTGTCTTGAAGACTACCCGACGAGGTAGAAACGCGGAGATAGCGCGGGTACATCGAAAAAATCCTCAGCCTCACAACACCTCATCTGGAGGTAAAATCCTACCACATCCTCAACTAGAGAAACAACCTCGGCGAACGTTTGAGATGTCTCCTGACGTGCGAATTCCCTGTTCGGTCTACCTCGTATGCTTCTTCCGGACGTGCCGTCTGGTGACACCGTGTAGGGCAACGCTTTTTATCTCTTTTCGAAATCTACTCGCGGCCCTCCTCCTTCTCGTTGAGGAGGGGGAAGTGGACGCCCAGAGCGCTGGACACGCGGTAGTCCTCAACTGTGCCACGGAAAGATTCAGGCCCTTCCATCACCGCTTGTCCGTTCTCGTCGTATACCGGGCGGGCCGTTTCACCGAGGAGGCCGGACAACGCCGGGTTGTCCACGTCCAGCCCGTCCATCCCGACGTCCATCTGCCAGAGCTCGAGGTCAGGAAGGACGCGTCCATCCCAGTTTAGCTCGCCGTTGCCCTGGTAGTTGACACCAGCGTTGAGGCGCACCGTGACGGTGGACGTCTCGATCTTGAAGATAGCGTGGTTGGATTCCAGGTCGGCGAGGTCGTTCTCGGCGATGTACTTGGCGCACCAATCGGGCGCCGCCATTTGATCGAACCTCAGGATCCAGTCCTCGAGGCTTTCGCCGGCGACCAGCTCGCGCCTACCCTCAAGCATCTCCTGGTACATGCGGGCCCAGATCTTGTCACCGCCGAACTGACGGCACTCCACTGGAAGGTTGGATGCAGACACCGAGATGGCCCCGTCTGCCACCGGCACCTGCCTGGAGAAGCGGAGAAGCTCATCGGTTTCCTGGCCGTCGACGATGATACGCAGTCCGCCGTTCGCAAGGCAGGGCGAGATGCCCTCGGCACAGCCGTTCGTGTCGATGGTGTAAGGGTTTTTGACCTCGATGACGACAAAGTGCCCCTCTGACAGAACAGCCAGGCTGGTCATCAGCTGGCGGTCGGGGAACTCTTCGGGCAGAGGAGCGGTGAGGCGGACGTTGATGTTGAGATCGGCGTCGTCGTCCTTGATCAGGGAGTACCAGCCGCCGTCAACCCCAGACCAGTCGATCCTCTGGCCACGAAGGCCTTGCATGTGAGGTTCTCCGCAGTCGGAGTCCCCATTCGGGCACGCTGTTGTATCTGTCGTGCAATCACGTGCGAGCATAGTACGGGAAGTGCACTATGATCAGTGTTCAGCAAACCCACCGGTGAAGAGGTTGTGGTGTGGAGCCTTTTGTAAAGTCAGCTAGGAACCACCTGTGAGCGTTCAGGCAGCAGTAATTTTTTGAGCATCGCGTGAGACACATACTCTTGCTATGAATCTTGAACGTCGCACACTGATACAAGCATCGTGTTCCGAAGTAAGAGATGATCAAAAGGCCGGTACCAACGGGGATCAATCGCAAAGATTGCCGAGAAGACGGATGGCAGCGCCTCGGCACGGTTGATAACGGTCCAACCCCAAAGAATGGGGTTCATTTCAGTATGAGTGACGACCTTCGCATTCCTAACGGCAACTCAAACATTTTCACACCCTTGACAATTCCTATGCTAATAGATAATTGTGTCTACAATTGATATTGGAAACTGTCAGTTAATTGGAATGGTCGTGACTAACTATTTTGAAGACTGGCAGTTAAATAAAATTGTCCGCACAATTATACTCAAAAGTGTAGTTTGAATTAAATTGTTATGACAATTGATGTACGGTTTTGTGTGTTAATTGGAATTGGACGCACTAAAGTAGTAGAAACAACCGTTTAATTAGATTTGTGAAGGCAATTGATTAAATGACTATTCTATTCACTAAAATTGCCCAGGGGACTGATTCAGGGCAGGGTAATTTAATAGGAATGATGCTGGCAAGTGATTTCGGCCGCAACAAATTACTATGAATTAGAGCGACAGCCAAAAACTATCTACTAATTTAATTGAAATTTCCTGGACAAATTGTTTTAGAGATTGAAGATAATTTGAATTACATTCACAACTGGTATAGGTATGGTCATTTAATTGAATTTATGCATGTAATTGATTTGAGAACTATTGTCCCATTGAAATCGCCCAGCCAATTGAGTTTGGGCAAAAAAAATCATTCAAATGATTTAGAAGGGTCACACCAGCACAGTGATTCCGGAACCCTTCTTTCATCAACCGTCCCAGGTATTGATGAGAAGGCGGCTTGTCTTTGACCACTTGCCCAGACGAATGGTTTGGGAGTACATTTTTTTTTATATTCAAGTCGAATGGACTGAACTTTGAACTGTACAACTGATTTCAAAATCTCGAGACTCTTATCATTTCATAACTCCA